>ML836471.1:0-10267 GCA_009831015.1 Picea engelmannii | reverse complement strand
GTATATAGATTCTGAAGGCCTTGGAGACCTCACAGTATCCCACAAATATTCCCTTCTTTCCTGAAGGTTCCAGCTTGTTTCTCTTCTCTTTCGGTATATGAATAAATATTGGGCAACCAAATATTTTGAGATGGCTTACCTCTAGCTTCTTTCTGGTGAACATCTCTTCCGGGGCCTTGAGCCCAAGTGCACTATGGGACAATCGGTTCTGCACATATACAGCTGCCATTGTTGCTTCTGCCCATAAGCACATAGGAAGATTTTGATCATGGATCGTAGTCTTCACAACTTACATTATCGTTCTATTCTTTCGTTCAGCTACACCGTTTTGTTGGGGATTATAGGGAGTAATGAGTTCCCTCTTGTTCCCAACATCTTTGCAAAAGTTCACAAACTCTTTTGAGGTATATTCTCCTCCATTATCTGACCTGAGTATCTTAATCTTTCTTTCAGAAAGATTCTCTATCAAGGCTTTGAATTCCTTGAACTTGCTAAACACTTCATCTTTAGATTTCAAAAAATATACCCAGGTCTTACGAGAATAACCATCAATAAATGATACATAATATACATACCCACTAATGGAGGACGATGGCATTGGGCCACATACATCTGAATGAATGATCTCTAGGACTCCTTCTACTTTGTTGTCTCTCTTTGAAAAAGGGTTCTTGATGTTCTTCCCTTGTGCACATCCATTGCATACGCCTTCATGGTCAACCTTGAGTTATGGTAAACCTGTGAATGCTTTGCATATGTATGGTAGCACCTTGTAGTTGATGTGAGCTAATATTCTATGCCAAAGTTCACATGAGTTTTCAATGGCGTGGGTCATGGCAGCCTCTGAGTGACCCTTTAGTTTATACAAGCCATTTTCTTCACTTTCAATGATGATTGCTTCATTTAAGGTTTATCCTCTAGGCCACATAAGAACTTCTCCATCTATAAAGGCAACTCTAAAGCCTTTCTTTTCTAAAGATGAAATGGAGAGTAGGTTCTTAGTCAAACCTGGTACATATAGTACATCCTTTATTTTTAGTGAATTCCTTGAATTCAGTTTGTGGACTGATTCTCCCACTCCCTTGATGGGATATTGGTAATCATCTCCAAGTGTCACTTTCTGAGAAAACTTATTTTCTGAGATACAAGAAAGAATGTCTCTTTGTCCCGTCATGTGCTTGGATGCACCACTATCAATGAGCCAAGTGTCCTCTCTATGTGTTACAGATCCTAAGAGGGCCGAGATTAAGACATGGTCTTTGATCTGCTCTCTTATCATCTTTGCGGGTGGCTCTTCATCTTTGACTACATGGGCATGGTGCCTCTTATGTTTTCCCTTGTATTCTTCTCGTCTGGTTGGACAAAATTTTGCAATGTGTCCCATCCTGTCACAATGATAGCATTGTACAGATGAGTAATCTCTTTCCCTTCACTGTCCTTTCTTCTGAAATCTCCTTGGATGAGATTCTTTATTATTGAATTTGTTTGGTGGTTGAGACTCTTTATGAGTCTCCTTTTGGAAGTAGACTTTCTTCCTTCCTCTTTTGGTGTGAGTAGCTAGGGCTTGATCATCATCTCTTGCCAGTAGCGCTTCACGGTTAGCTACTATTGTTTCTTCTTGGATGCATTCTTCCCATAGACTATCAAACTTCAGTTTCTCCGTTCTGGCACATATCGTTTGGATGAATGCATCCCAAGGTCTTGTGATACCATTTAGGGCCGTCATTATGAGTTCGTCTTTTTCTATGGTATCTCCAATCGCTTCTAACTGTTCTTTGAATTTTGAGATTCTGGAGAAATATTTCTGAATTGTTTCTCCTTTCTGCATCCTTGTATTCTTCAATTGAGTTCTTAGATTCATCTTCTAGTTTATGTTCTTTCCTTCATACAATCTGGTCAAGGCATCAAACATTTCTTTCAAAGTCTTCTTAGATGACACATAATGAATCAAGTGGTCTTTGATTGAATCTGTAATGATTCTTTTGGCCCTGATTGTGTCCTTTTGATGCTTGGCTTTTTCTGCAACATCGTCAGGTTCTGGAATTTCTCCTTTAACGAATTTTACTAGGTCATTCTCTTCAAGAACGAGTCCAATCCTATACTTCCAGGCACAGAAGTTTTCCACACCTTTGAGCTTGTCAACAAGCTTAGTGATTGCAAACATCTTTTACCTGGAGCTAGGAAAATGACCGAAAGATGAAAATGCTCAAAATCAAATTATGAACGTACCAGGAGGTGTGCTTGGCTGAGGCGAGTGGCCTGGTGTGTTTGGATCTGAGAAAATCTAACTTTTGCTTCTCCAAACTTGATCTACGGATTTCTAGACTGGTGCTTCTAGTTTTCTGGTACATCTGGTACTCTGGTACTTCTGGTACATTGGTATTCTGGTACTTCTGGTACTTGGTGAAACCAGGGTTTCACTTTCCGGGAGATCTAGCCATTGAAAAGGTGCGCTGAGAGTGCCAAAGTAATCCTTGGGAGAGGGCACACTTTTCTAGGTGGTTTTAGGGATGAAAAGCTTCACCATCAAAGAGCCCTAATTTGCATGTACGACAACAGTGACATTTTTCACTCTTGTGAAAGATGGTTCCTTCAGCTTGGCTCGGATACCATGTTAATGTTTAAGCCATTATTATAGTTATTTGCATTTTAATAGATAACAACAACATAAGACAAGATCACTGAGAAATACACGATCACAAGAGACACAACATTTATCCTGGGAAACCCTCTAGGGGAAGAAAACCCAGCAAAACTTCCTTATTATAGATAGCCAATACAATGCCAAGAGATAACTTAAGCTAATACAGAAGATCCTCTCCCAAATATGCGCCACTCTCTCTCTCTCTTCTCCAACTGCAATTTTGAAACTTGTCTCTCAATGAGAAAGTGAGGTGTGTGTATAAGTGAGGCACTAGCCTCCTTATGTATACAAATCTGGCATGTGTGAAATGTCTCTTCACTTGCAGGGCCAACTTCTCAAATTGGGTGGTTATAACCACCTTTATTATATTCCAGGGCCTCTTTAATATATTCTAGGGTCAACTTTTCTTTCTGCCTATTGCAATTACATTATGACCAATCCGCAAAAGGGAATTTGGTCCTTTTACAATAGCTGACATGATCAATCCATAATGGGGATTGATCCAATGAATAATATATCAAATAATAATAATAATACACTTTGCAGTTACATTATTTCAACATGGAGAACCTTGGCCTTCTTGGGCCTCTGTTCCAATTACCTCTCCCTCGGTTGCCTCTGCCATGGCTACCTCTGCTGAAAAAACTCATTCCTACATGCATGATGGATTAGCAAATAGTCTTTTTAAACAACCATACATGATAACTCTTTAAAAATAAGAAATAGATTTTGGCTTAACAACATATCAGACTCATGCAATCCAATCCATAAAAATTGTTTAACTGTCGTCAATGAGCAGGGGGTGAACAAAAGGTACTGGGATATGCGAGGGGCTTGTATTAAGCGAAAAAATGATAAAATGGGGGGGAAAGAAACACAGTTACTGCTCAAAGACCACAACAATCAACTATAATGCAACCAAAAAGTACACCACCGTAATCCAATGACTTTAAACTACTTCAATACATAATTTTTCTTGACTGTAATTAATTTCAGAACATGGAGTGAAAAATGAATGTGGGAAAGAGAGGGGGTTGTAATTAGTAGAAAGCGAAATAATGGTAGGGAAGGAGAGTTATTAATGTTCATAAAATTAATTCAGTGATCCATAAAATCATTCTCCAAAAGGAAACATACCAACCAAATGACCATTAAGACCCCAAACAATTATTGTGTACCGTCCAAACAACTCTGTGCATTAACTTGCTCATTGTTGTAATCAAATATTTAACATAGTATCATCAAAACAAGACAATATGCATTCCACAACAGCCTGTAGGGGAGCTTTGCTCCTCTCATTTATCCATTTAATATTTCCAAACAATTCCCAAATGCATAAACAATAAACTATTTCCACTCTGTTCAACATCAAAATCAACCACTGCCCACAAATTATTCCAATCATCAAATACAAACTCAAATGGTGTGCTCCTTTTTTCTTTTAATCATTTAATAATTGAATTGCAATGAAGTTATATTGTCACAACACCAGTGCTTATCACTGTTTAAAAGCATGTATTCATTTAACATACATAGTGGACAGTCGACACCACAATCTATATTCAAATTGCAAGATCCTGACTTGTCAATTAAACACACAAAAAACAATCACCACTTCAGCTCACGCTATGCTGTGGAATACACAAAACTATTCGACAAAATGCAAGTCTATTTTTGTGACTGTACAGGTCCAATTTTCTTTGACTCTAAGCATTCAACATGTTGGGCTATTAATCCAATACAACAAAGCAGCAACATCATGTCGATCTCATAACACAAGTTGATCAAATTTCAACAAGCCATTGTTCAGAAACACATGACCTTCTCTAATGGCGCAATCAATTAATATGGATAACAAATACATTGGATAACCATGCCATAATTACCACGATTGTGACATTCCCATTGAACAATTCTAAAACACACAGTCATAGTATTATTAACTCAACCTATCGTTGCGAGCTATCAATCCAATACAAGGAGGCAACAACAATATTGCCCAAATTAATCAATATTGCAATCGAACCATACTGTGTAAAACTTGTTCCCATCCTTAACGACACAATCAAATAACCATACATATACAGTGGATGGAAATGCTATAAATACCCTGATTGCAATAATCATTTGGCCATTAAAAACACATAGTTATAGTAATCATTGATTCATGTTATAGGAACACCACTCATACCAATGCATCAAGCGCGAAGCATCATTATGCATTAATCAATTAAAAATAGTGTTGGGTTATCAATTCAATAAACACAAGGACATCGACTATGTATTTGATTTAACAACTCATTATAATTAACCATGATGAGCTTATCCATCCAATTATAATAACAATTGCAGTGACTAGATACCAAAACGAATACCATTGTCATATAATCAACATGGTGAGCCAGTAATCCACTCTGTCGATAACACACCACCAATCCATAACTACCAACAGTACACCCGACAAGCCATAACGATCTCCTCTGTCAACACATGGACTTGAGGAAGCAAGGGTTTTCTCTATGGACCAACATAGGGAGGCTAGAGTCGACTCTTCTTGATGGTGAAAACCTCCGAGACCAATGGTGCACACACACAAAATACCATAATTGACTTCATGGATAGGGTGACAAATCTTGTGACAATAGAAGCTATGAACAGAGGATCAAGGCTCCAATTGGGCCTTGTAACAATACTTAACACATGCAGGGTATAACCCTCGTGGCTCTCCCAACCAACCAACTAACAATGCTGAGATGAAGCAGAGTCGAGAAGAAGAAATATAACCCATTGCACGACCAATAGTGGCATGAAAAACCCAATGCCCAAGTGAATAATGTGCAGTGACACCAAGCATTTCAAACCCATTAAACCCCACAAAAACCAAGACTAAGTATGGAATACGGATGTGTGAAGACATCCAGCCATTCCAGACCAATGGAACCCTCCAACTAAAACCAACAAGGATGAGAAAGAGCCTCTATGGCTGCTAACACTTAGGACGACCCATAACACTTTGACTCCAAACATTATTACAATGAAAGCCACCAACGATTCATTCCAGAAATCATAATTTAACACAGTTGCCATACTTACGGAAAGCACAAACCCATACATCCGAGCCAATATCTATTTCATAACCAGAGCAGATTCATGGATGGCAAAAAAAAGACATACTTGTAATCAAAAGCACATTAAAACGCAAGTTGGCCGAGCGGTTCCCCCCCTGCTTGAAAGTCAGATCATGAACACAACAAACACAGTTGAACAATAGTCGATTAGGGTGGCGGCCAGTGAAAGGAGTAAGGGTGACATGCAGTAAATGCACGTCGCCTCCATCCCCCAGTCCATTAATTCCTTAGTACACGCCAACAAGCTTCCCATTAACTCAATTAATTAATCCATGTATCGAAACCATCACCCACTAAACCAATAACGCGACCCATATCAACCTTATGCCATAACATAAATCACCACTTCATATAACTCAATCAAATCGCATAACTATTAGCTTATGCTAGGGTTAACAACGACCATTTAAATTTCAATGCATGTAGAGTAGTATATAGCATAGTTTAATTTCTTCCCTTTGCATTTGTTTACATTGCTTTTGCCTTTCTCCAACTTCTCTTTAGTATTGTTATTAACATGTATGTTGTGCAGGTGTCAATAGTAGCGAGTCCAGGAACATATAGAAATAGTAACAATGGATAACATAGGCAATCGTAACATGTGATTAGAGCTCAGAACAAAACATAACATGCCTTACCCAACATTCACTTGTCGCACATAGAACCAATACATAGTAAGCCCAATCCATCGCTAATAAGATCTCATCAACCATGTAAGCAGTGTCGAACAATGGCACAAACATCAAATAAGAGCCAAATATTATCTCCCAGTCTACAAGGGGGTCCCACCTACTAGTATTATTTACATGTTAGCTTATAATAATAGGCTTTAGCAATACTTTGTGGGAAAAACTTCATTGCAATTTTAATCGTCAATAAACTGACGACTCCACAAGGAAATTTGTTTCCAATAGATTTAGAACTTAGAACTCATGGTTTCGCAGACCAAGAACAACAGATCAAGAAGATATAACCATGAAGATTATGCAACAGGGGGAAATGAGCGGATTTAATGGAAAAATGATCAGGAATTTGGGAATAACTCATGAAAAGTGTTAAGTATGAGGGGTTTTACCACTGTATGCATAATCATTCAACCGAAATCTACTCTTAAATTCAAGGATAAAATCTTTAGAATTGCTCTAAAAAATATCAATGGATGAAGAAATGGAAAGAAGAAACAAGAGATAACCAGTTCTCTTTATAAAACAACAGTGAAAGAAAATAACAAATTCAAGTATGGTTCAGGGGAAACATCATAACAGTTGTGTAAGCTTGATTTTTATTGACTAACAAAGCTTTGCAGGAGTGTCACTGTGGCAGAACTGATCCAATCATCCTATTTGACCAAAATAAACTAGAAGATAGCAAGCAATAAAATCATGATAGAAATAAATTTACAAAGATCAGCCAGCAGAAATAAATGACAGGAACGTAAAACCAGTAGGACAAACTAATATTGATAGCAGAAATCAGACTACTGTAAGGCAGAAAAGAAAAAGCACAAAAAGGAAAACAGAGCTACGCTACTAGTACACAGAAAATATGGACAGCATTAGGACTTTTCACGTTGGTCCCTCGCGATGTTTTAAGCGAGAACCGTTAGCGCTGTAGGAAAACAATTTCTCCAGTAAATCCCTTAGAATGCAAGAGTTAGTATTCAAGACAAAAGCAATTTTGAAAGGACCCAGGAATAACACTTGGAATTTTGAGGTAATCATCAGCCTTTTAACGCATATGATTAGATCATCAAGGTAGATGTGGATGTTGATCAATTCATCAAGAGTTGTGTGGGTAGGTATTTTAAAAGCGGTACTTGCATCAGGTAAGCCAGAAGGCAGGCATTTATAAGACATGGTACCCCAATTAGTGATAAAAGTGGTTTTGTGAACTTCTACCCCTTTTACCTTGATTTTCTTGTAACCCCAAAAAATTTCAAGTAAGGGCCTCGTTTGTGACCTTACAACCTGCTGCAGAATCATTTCTATATTAAGAGGAGGAAAAGGATTTCTCATAATAGCTTGACTGAGAGTATGAAAATTAATGCAGGTTCTAGTATGATCAATGGTCTTCGAAACAAGTACCCAATCAAAAACCCATTCAAAGTAGACTGGGAAAGTAATTCCAGCCTTTAAGACATTTTCCAACTCCTTTTGAACGGTTGCTTTAAATGCAGAGTAAATAGGTCTTTGTTTTTGCCTAGTTGGTTTCATAGTATGTTGAATAAGACTCGGATCAAAACCACGAAGATCCTCATAAGACCAAGCAAAAACATTTTGAAATCCACTAAGTAGCTTGGCAAACCTCATTTCTTCTTTATCATAACATTGGACACTTATTTTAACACTCTTTGGAGATTCAAGTGCCCTAATGCTCAATGAGATGGTTTTATCCTCCTTCTTTCTTGACTCCCCTTCTCTCCTTTTCTCTTTATTGCCTACATCACTCAATGAAAACGAACTCTCAAGAGGAGTCAATCCCTTAGGAATCTCGTCGTCTTCTATGGATGTCATTTCCTTGGGCTTAAGAGGTTCATCTTGAATGAAAGCACAAATGCTCTCATCGTTAGGGAAGGCCCGCCAAGATTTTACATTGTCCAGGGTATGCAAACGATATAATTGAAAAGAACAATCAAACCTGTGAGGCAAAGATTGTTGATTAGAAGAAGCTACAAAGACAACTAATCGATCAACCATTGAATTCAAATCCCTCTTAACACGAGTGATGTTGAAAGATAAAAGGTTCGAGATAAGTGCCCAAACAGTTTGGGTGTATCGTTCCATCAACTCGTTGCTAGGAGAGCATACCTTATGTATCAGGTTCACAACAAGCTCAGAATCTCCAAAAACTAAAAGGTGACCACAACCAAGATTAAGGGCGCTTTCAATGCCCAATAATAAAGCTTTGAATTTAGTGACATTGTTTGTGCAAGCAAACTCCAACCTGTAAGACAAGTTATGATTTTTTCCTACAGGGGAAACCAAGGTAATGCCAGCCCCATTACCTTCATTAAAGCGTGAACCATCAAAGTGCATGTGCCACAAATCATCATCTGAATCGATTTGTTCCAAAGGAATATTATCCTCCTCAACAAAGATGGAATACACTCCTAGGTCCTCTTTGATATAGTTTACACCAGATTGTGGAACACTCTCTATGTAGGGTGAAATCCTCCCCTCCCCAAGGACTATAATGTTCTTACCATTCTAAGGCACGGATAAATGCGTCCCGTCGAGTGAGAGGTATCCACCTGTTAAGGCTTGCCAATCTCTTCCCAAGATAATTGAACAATTGCTTACAAGCATATAAATTACCTGAATGTTGAGGGTTGTCCTTATTTCAGGATGAACACATAAAACTAAGGTCACATCCTTAATATCACCTATGGTTGTTTGTTGTAGGCTATTATAGGAGAGCATGCTTCTGGCGTTGTCATTTGTACAAGACAAGCCTAGCTCTTCCATAATAATCTTCGACATAACACTTGGGCCCAAACCGCCATCAATGAGGCAACAATTGGAAATCGTATCCATAATCTTTACAGAAATATAAAAAGGGGGATTTTTTACATGGTATCTAAAGTTATGTACACCTACTTTATTTACATATGAATCCTCTTCGTTCACCTCTTCAAAACGATTGGCTATGATGGAAGTTTTCCTTCCATGAACTGTTTCAGATGCATCTGTTGTTCAGGGATGACAACCATATCCAAAATGGTTGCATATGTTTTGATGTTGGCCAACTGATTCAAGATATTGTATTTGGAAGAGGGGGGAGAGGGGGTAAATCCTTGACTCTCGGGAACTTTAGGAACCTGGACAGTAGCAGCGGGTGAGGATGAATTCGGGATAGAAGAACTGCGGGGAGGCTCAAATTTTCCCTTGGGAGCATAAGCTTTGCTCCTAGTATTGATGACCATGGCATCCTCTGGCTCTACAAAATCTAGGACAACGATAGTAGCTTCTGGTCTTTTACCAAATATCTTATCTCTGACACTCTTCCTTACCTCACATGTGGTTTCCTCGTGATGTTGCTCGCAGAAGTTACACCAGCTTCAAGGCAAGATGGCCTTAGGCTGAAAATTGTTCTCAATTGGATTTATAAGGGGGGGCACGGAAGAGGATGAAGCTCCAGGGGTGAGAGGTGAGGCAGTCCCCCTTCACTCGAACACTATCATACAATTTCTCATATCTTGGACTAGTTGTAAGAGGGCAGACATGTCTGTCTATCTAACTGATTCTCCCTGGGGAAGACATGTTCTTTCAAGTTGTTCTTCATACTTTGAACAAGTATGCAGAGCAGAACTGAGATTATCAATGGCTTTGTCCTTAAACCTATGGTAGTAGGGGGAAGGCAATGCATTGTAGTAATGCATGAAAGCGGCTTGGTTCTGAGGGTGGATGAGTTTGGGCATTTGATTGTATAACTTGGTGAAACACAAGTTGAAAGACTTGATGGTCTCACCATCCTTATAGGTGACATTATTGTATTC
>ML836470.1:8410-33814 GCA_009831015.1 Picea engelmannii | reverse complement strand
TAACTATGGTTTACCATGTAGACTTTTGTTTTCCAACACTGAACATAACTAACTATAAAAGACTATAGTTGACTCTAGTTGTTTATAGTTGTCTATGGTTGACCATTTTTTCAATGGTTCAACATGGTTGAGTATTGTGAACTGTGTTGACCATGTCATCAATGGTTGATATACATTATCTACAGTTGACCATTGATTGATTTTGGTTGATCATGGTTGACTATGTTCAACTCTAGTTGACTATGGTTAAATATGGTCACCTTATGCTTGACTTGGGTTTACTATGGTCAACATATGGTTGACTATGGGTCACATTATGACGTAGGGTTCTAATCGTCATATTGCAATGTTGTGGTATGATCATCACATTATGACATATTGTTATGATCATCTCATCTCAAGATTGGGATTTGGATGTCAAAATGAGACGTAGGATAATGATCATCACATTGTGACGTAGGGTTATGATCATCACATTGCGATATAGGGTTATGTTCATTTCATTCTGACATTGGACTTTGTATGTGAAGTTGTGTCATGTAAGTGACATGGGTTTTGTAAGTGACATTTCGACATTGGCTTGTGTCCATCACATTATGCCATTGGGTTTTGTACGTAAGATAAAGTGTTGGCGTATGTTCAAAAGATTAGGTCATCACATTGCCATGTTGGATTTTCTTTGTTACATTACAACATCGGGTTATGATCATGACATTGTGATGTTGGGATGTGCCCACTACTTTTACTTCAAGATGTCAGTTATGTTCACATCATTACGACATTGGGCTATGTTTATCACAACACGACGTACATATTTCTATTTCATAGTGCACCGTTGTGTTTTGTACGTCATCACATTGTGACACTGGGTTGTAACCCATATTGCAATGTCAGGGTTTGATCATCACATTTCAACAACGGGATATGTCTGTCACATTGTGACAAGGGGTTATGTCGGATTCCATCACAATGTGATGTTGACGAAAGGTTGTTTTCAAATTGGGTGTGGGGATATGTTCACAATGTGATGTTGGGTTGTGTTCATCACATTGTAACCCCTGATCAAGTGCAACACCAATTCTTTTGCTTCAAATTTTTCATTATCTATCAACTCCACTCCAGAATTTTTGTTCCCTCATTGTAACCATTTCTCCATCTTCATCCATTAAAATCATTACTAAATTTAAGTGGTGAAAAAAATCTAAAAATCTCTTCATTTCATTTATGTTTTAATTATATTCCACTAATTTCATCCCACAAATAAAAAAAACTCTCATCCAAAACTTCATAACATCATAGGGTGGAATATTTAGGAATATTTGACAAAAAAAGTTTATGAAATCAAACCTACAATGTAAAGTAAAAATATAAGCATTCTATATAGAAATGTACACCTAAAAGTCATCCTATAAAAATAAATTGTTATAATATAAATATTTTACATATTTATATTTATATATAAATTTTGAGGACTAAATTTAATTGAATTAAATGAAATTAGAACAATATACATTCTGCAAATAAAAACACTCATCCAAGTTTTATGGAAATCGAACATGTAGTGTAAAGTAGAAATATAAGCATTATAGCATTATAATGAAAATCTTATAATGAAAATTGTTTATAATGAAAATGTTTTACATATCTATATTTATTTAGATTTTGAGTACTAAATTAACATAAATTTACTCTAATGAGAATGCCATTATAAAAAAATTTATGCAAGCTTGTAAAAAATCCATTGACTATCATAATCCATTCAATATTCTTATCGAACATCATAATCCATTCCATTTTCACATTGAACGAGGCACTAAATGGAATCGGGGCACAAGATACACCGATGCCGTTATAACCATCTTTAAACAAATTACACTCTTCCGTCCACATAAACACATGTAGCTTTGGTTCGAGGCACTAAATGGTCTCGGGTTACAGGGTACATCGATATCGTTATAACCATCTCTAACCAAATTACACTCTTTCGTCCACATAAACACATGTAGCTTTGGTTCACCATTGAATGTGTATCCATTGTGGATTGTGTATTCATCAACTAACGTACTCTTGAACCCTATATGTTTCTTTTATTCCATTCTCTCACATTTAAAATTTCTTCTTCTAAGTTAGTTCAGAAAGGTCTAGCCGAGAAGTACAGATTTCGTTCGACCTAGGATCTATCTTATGTTGCATTCTAGGCGTTGTCACGCCAAAAAAACGTCATTTAGGGCCTTAAAACGACCCTGGAAGTTTAGGACCCGAAAAACCATAGAAAAATCGCAAAGGTGGAAATTTATGTGCTAGTGGAATAGGTGGTTGGCCACTAATATCCACCTGGATGATTTCTCCCCCTTTAGGAAGCAATGGCCCCCATTGTGTCAAGATCTTATGGGAGATGGGGAAGATTTTATTGAATCTGAACCTTGGTGAGTTTCTTTCCTGGATAAAGAAGTCATCTTACTTGTACTTGGCATTAGATTTTTTAAGGATGTCATGAACGTGTTGTTGGAGGTGTTGGATCTGTTCAACCAATCTAGTTGCATGATCTTCCTTGGTCTGAGTGTGGGAGGACTATGTCGATGAAGATGTAGCATGAAGAGTTATATCAATGGGGGATAATGTTTGGAACCCCAAGCACCCCTAAAAAGAGTTGTGGCCAATAGAGCTATGAAGGGATTTTTTTTTATCTTTTTTTTATTGGGAAGTGTGGAGGCACCCCCATAGGTGAAGAAAAAATATCTTTGTACTCTTCTGCAATCTTGTTGACCTACTTCCATTGGATAGAAATGTCTTGGGCTAAAGAAGTAGTGGTCGCAATGTCCTTATATTCACCTTTTGTTTGGATCATGAAGAGGCTAAACTTTTTGGTATGAGATATTACTTTGTGGCACTATTTTTCCGAGATAATAATCTAAACTACCCCTGGTAACTTGTAGAGATGACCCCCCAAAGTAACAATTACACCACGGGGTCAAGACTCATAAACAACATGGCGCTTCCACATATTTGGCTAGCCTAAAAGAAAATCAAAGACTTCCAATGGGGAAATATCACACAGTACCTCGTCCTTGAAGGGATGGATGTTGTAGGACAAGAGGCACTGTTGGATGACGTGGAAATCTGGTCCATGGAAAAGCCACCTAATGTTGTATGGTTATGGGTGTGGTATTGTTGACAACTCCAACTACTTGATGATCTCTGCTAAGATTAGGTTATTTTGGTTTCCACTATCAATAATGAAATGCAGTGGCATTACCATCACCCACATATGTGAATGGAAGAGGTGCTCCCCCTCTTCAAGCTCCTCTGGTTATTCTGGTTGGGTTGTTGTGATCACAATGGTAGGAGTGGGTTCTACATCGATCATATGTTTCCTTTTATTGTTCTCTTAATCAAAGTCTGAATTAGGTTCTTATTCTTTTTCTTTGAGCTCGATCACCAATGACTATTTCAAGCTACATTCATCAGTGTTGTGCTAGTGGATTTTGTGGAACTCACACCATTTTTTAGTGTCCTTCTTCATCTTCCCGTTAGCATTCTTTTCTTGCAACTTGGACATGTTATCTTGAGGTTGGTTGTTCTATGAGTTAGGGACGTCCTTACCATACTTTGCCTCTTGCAGATTTGTAGACCCGAACTCTTGCTTATTATGTTGCTTAAATTTCTTTTCGATTTTAACAACATATCGATAAATGGATTCCAATTATGAGATGTCCAGAAACTCCATTTTTGTTTGGATGTACTTGTGTAGACCTCCACGGTATTTTAGAACCATATGTCCCTTGGAGTCTCTGATACCTAGCTTGGTGTGCAAGGTATGGAAGATATTTGTGAAATATGGCACTATGTGGTCCCTCTCTTGGTGTAGTGTGGTCAATCTCATGTACTGGTCGTCATAGTTTCCAACAGGGTAATATTTTTCCTTAACGGAATCCATAAAAGAGTCCCAAGTGGGCTCGGCCCCAAATATTCGAAAGTCCTCTATGGAGTTTTTCTCACAGTAAGTCTCCCACCAATCTTTGACATGGGGGACAACCTTAAGGAGTGCAAAGGTGATATTTTCTCTATTGGAAAATTTATGGATAGAGAAATAAACTTCTAGTAGATTTAACCTGCAGGACAAGCCCGATTAGGTGCAAAGTGAGCATTTTCTTCAAAACTTAAAGGATTTGGGAGATATGAATGATTTTCTAAAACAAATTTTCTTAGAAAATGCTCTTGTGACCGGTTTGAAGATCTTTGAAACTTGGATCTATATGAAATTAATTATAATGTATAAATATGGGTTATTAGACCTTCACAGGGACAAATATATATTTGATATCAGATTGTTGTGTAATCATATTATTGTTTGAAATTAATATATCAAGTTATGGTTACTACACATACGTGAATTACATGTTTTGATTTTTTTAATCTTAGCTCATACGATCTTTTATAAGTATCCTTCCTCGAGCTAGGAGGCCCCCCTAAGGAGGAGTACGTTGTTCATTTACTTCATTATTGATGTTGCTTATTTATTCAATTGTGTAATTTACAATTATGTTCATTTCCTTTATGCAAGTTCATTTATTTCTTTTTACAAAGGGTAACTAACACAATAGACAATTAATTGAATAATTGATTGTTATTTCAGATGCAAGAACTCTGTAGTATTCCAGATATAAAATAATATGAAGAAAATAAATATTTTAGCATAGAAATGGAAGAGCAACAATGATATCAATATAACAATACCAGAATAATATCAAAAAAACACTAGAAAGAGCACCTTGATTAATGATAGCAATGTTCACTTTCCTCTTCGAGGGGGAAACCTCCACAAGAGTAGAGATCTATTACAATAATCTTAAAGACTCATACCCTCTACTCCTATGTATACTAAATCTATCAATCCAAAATTGCAATATAAAGGAAGATCCTTCTAGAAGTGGAAGCTTCTAATAGGTCTTCTTACATTTGATTTATTCTTCCTTATTGCTAGGCCTTATTAATATTGGTCTTTATTACAGGGAATTTTATTATTCTACCTATGTGAGGGGTTAGGGAGGTGAGGTCCCTAACATGCCCTCCCCCTTAAATAAAAACCTTGTCCTCAAGGTTTAAAATGAGGAAAGTGTTGTATAATGGTGGCCGACTCTCGGGTGGTATCTTCTGGAGTTGTATATTTCCATTGGACTAACACTTCCTTGATGGTGTGTTGATGGATACAACGCTCTCGTTGGGCCAAGACATCTTGTGGCTGCAACCAGATGGAACCTTCTCCATCCAACTAAGGGAGACTAGTTTGAGTTTGACACTTAGTCCCAATCACCTTCTTTAAGCAGGAAACATGAAAAACATGATGGAGCTTCGACTGACTAGGTAGAGGTAATTAATAGGCCACCAATCCCACACGCTTGAGCACTATATAAGGACCATAAAATTTGGGCGTAAGTTTCTAACAGTGTTCAACTTTGAGTGAATTCTTCTTATAAGGTTGTAGTCGAAGAAACACCTAGTCCCCTTCAACAAATTGTCGTTCAGAAAGACCTTGATCTGCTTGTTGCTTCATGCAATTCTGAGCCATGCCGAAATTGTCTTTGAGGGCATGAAGAATATCCTCTCGGATTGTAATATTTGTGTCAACCTCCTAAACCTTTGAGACCCCTGGGATATATGAGAGAACCGATGGGGTTTTTTGGCCATAGACTGCTTCGAAAGGAGTCATGCAAGTAGTTGTATGGTAAGATGTGTTGTACCACCATTCAACGAGGGGTAACCATTTATCCCACTGATGTTTCCTCTCAAATGAAAAACAACTCAAATATGTTTCTAAACATTTGTTGACAACTTCAGTCTAGCCATCCATTTGGGGGTGATAGGCAGCGTTGAGATGCAATTGGGTTCCCTGTAGCTTGAACATTTCTTGCCAAAATTTGTTGGTGGAAGTGGGATCTCTATCAAAGAAAATAGAATTAGGCATGCTATGAAGCTTGAAGATATTATCCATGAATATTTGAGCCACTGTAGAGGCTATGAATGGGTGTTGAAGAGAACAAAAATGAACATATTTAGAGAGACGATCTACGACCACCATGATGACCGACTTATTGTTCGATTTAGGTAAGCCCACAATGAAATCCATAGAAATATCTTGCCAAATAGCAGGGGGAATTGGAAGTGGCTGGAGTGTGCCCAGAGCTTTTACAGTTTCTCCCTTGTTGCGTTGACAGACCTCACATTCAATCACAAAGGTGTGAACGTCCTGTTTCATACCCTCCCAGAAAAAATAATGTTTGACCCATTCATAGGTTTTGGTAAACTTTGAATGCCCGATTGTGGGTGAGGCATGAAGTTCAAAAAGAACTGTTTATTTAAGTTGTGATTGCTTGCATAAATAAAAATGACCTTTGTAGCAAAGCTCTTCATTATGCCAAGAGTACCCTAGAGAAACATAAGAATTGTGTTGCAATTGGTGGAGCATGCTAGAAAGTTTGGGGTCTTGCAGCCATTCCCGACGAACAACTTGGATCCAATCTGGTACAACGAAGGAAAGGGAGAAAAGGGACCCGTATTTTTCATATTTCCAGGGAAGAGCACCGACCACTACATTTTCCTTTCCCTTTTTGTAAATGATCTCATAATCATAGCCAAATAGCTTGGTCACCCATTTTTGCTGTGTTGGTGATGAAATTCGTTGTTCCAGGAAATAGTTGAGACTTTGATGATCAATTTTGATTTGGAAACGCTAACCCAATAAATAAGGATGCCAAACATCCATAGCATGCATAATAGCTAACATTTCCTTTTCATAAATGGATTGGCCCAAATGTCGCTCTGAAAACTGTTTTCTAGTGAACGTGAAGGGCCTACCATATTGCATGAGGACGACCCCAATTCCTTTCCTGGAAGCATTACATTCCAATACAAATTTCTTTGTGAAGTCTGGAAGTGCTAGGATAGGGGTCGAGCACATAACACATTTCAAGGCTTGGAACGCATGATTCGCAGCTGAAGTCCAAGTGAAAGTATATTTTTTGAGAGAAGTGAGAGGAGCTACAATTTTTCCATAATTCCAAACAAACTTCCTATAATATCCCGTTAAACCCAGAAAACCACACAAACTCTTAAGAGTTTTAAGGCGAGGAAAATATTGCATAGATTCAATTTTCTTAGGATCCACTCAGACACCATCCTTGCTGACAATATGACCCAGGTATTCCACTTGTGAGGCACCAAAGGCACATTTGGATTGTTTGACAAAAAGTTGGTGCTTAAAGAGTAGATGGAGAACTTGATTAACATGGGAGAGATGGGATGGCCAAGTTTTACTATAGAAGAAAATATCATCAAATAAAACTAAGAAAAAATGATGGAGAAAAGGACAAAATACATGATTCATAAGACTTTCGAAAGTGGAAGGAACATTACACAATCTAAAGGGCAATACCAAGAATTCATAATGACCCTCATGAGTTCGAAATTCAGTCTTGGGAATGTATTTTTCTTTCATAAGGATCTGGTGGTAGCCAGAATGTAGATCCAATTTGGTGAATTACCGAGCACCACTCAATTCATCGAAGAGGTCATCAATGACCGGAATGGGGAATCTGTCTTTGATTGTGATTATGTTGAGGGCGCAGAAATCAGGACACATGCATCAAGTACCTTATGTCTTTAGTACCATGATCATAGGGGAAGAATAGGGGCTAGTACTAGGATGGATAACACCTGCTTATAGCAATTCATGAACAATTTTCTCAATTTCATTATTCTCAGCAAAGTGATGATGATAAGGTCGAACATTGGGAGGAAGACTACCCAGGATGAGAGGGATGGAATGATCATGGACTCCACGGGAAGGGGGAAGTTCTTTGGGAGTGGTAAAAACAACGTCATGGCAGGAGAGGATAAATTCAAGGTCGGGATACACAAAGGGTGTCTCAACAACATGAATGGAGTGGCGTTGGAATAAAATGCCTGAATGGCCTTTTTTGTGCAACTTTTCCATGCGATGGGAACTGATGGTCTTATGGGAGCCTGTTGTAATTACTTGGAACTTATATTGTTGTCCCTCCTATTGGAATTGCATGGTTAAGTACTTAAAATCCACGAGAATGGGGTCTAGAGTGCGTAACTATTCAACACCAATAAAAATGTCACAACCACCCATGTCTATAGCAAACATATGGGATTTTTAGGTGATACTGACCAATTTAGAGTTGCACATTCTCACATCGTCCCCCACATTTCATGGAACCGCCATTGGCAATCATGATTTGAAAATTATTGACGGTGCAATAATTAATTTGAAAATAACAATTGACTTTTTGGGCAATGCAATGATAAATAAAATTATGGGTGATACCACTATCCACATGGATGATGAATTTCCTACTTTTGATGTAATCAATTATTTTGAGAGTCTAGGAACAAAGAAGCCAATGAGGGAATTAAGTGAAATCACATGGTCAACGTCTGGTGGATCAGAGGGTGGGGTCAGCACATACGGTGGTGGGAGTTCCTCCACAGGCGTAACACCAACATCTTCTTCAAAAATATCCTCAATCACAACCATAAAAAGATTTTGTTTATTACACTTGTGTCCAAGAAAATATTTGTCATCACAATGATAACAAATACCCTTGAGTTGACATTCAGTTATTTTAGCCCTGGTTAATTTCTAGATCTTGAGGGGAGTTGCAAGAGGGGTATAATTGGTGGGTTTAGGGCGAGGAGGAAAGGATGGTTTGCGGATATGGGAGAATACAAATTGTTGTGCTTCCTTGGCTCGTTGAATAACTTCCAACCAAGTCTAGGGTCGTGCCATGAGAACATGGGCACAAATTTCATCTTTGAGGCCACTCATAAAGAATTCCCTAAAGAAAGCATTTGACATGCCCTCTGTTCTGAAATCCGAGGGGTCAAATGCAATAATACAGTCTTACACTATCCTAGACTACTTTAACTTGGTCAAACAATCTAAATGGTGGGTGTCAAAGTCAAAACGGTCATAAATTTCGGCCACAAATTGTGTCCAAACAACATACACTTCGCGTGCCTTTTTTTTGCCATTGCCACCATTGCCATGATTCTAGATCCAGATGTAGAACACCATAATGAATCTTGGCTAAATCATCAGTAATGCCATGCAAAGAGAAATAATGTTCCATTTGGGTGACCCAACTTGTGGGATCTGATCCATAAAATGTGTTCACCTCAATCTTGGGAGGGCGAATGTCTCGAGAAAAGTGGGTAGTATGAGGATCTTGGTAATGAGAATAGTCATGGTCATCCTGATAAGATGATTGTTCAGAAGAGGAAGGATTCTGGGAACGGCCCATGAAGTGTTCAAAGGTGGATTTGATGTATTTGAGGTCTTTGATGTAGACACATTGGTCATGGAAGATCTGAATAGATGAATTGATTTATCTAAGGTTTCCATTGATATTCTTGATGTCTTCCTTGTTCTGGTGGGTGTCAACAATCAAGGTATTGAGTTCTTAGGCTCGAGTGGTGGCCATTTGGAATAATGGGCAGAAAAATGGTATAGGGGAAACTCAAGGGATCTGGAGAGGTGGGTGGGACCACTGAGAATAATGGTGTAAAATGATAGGTACCACTGCTATCAGAGAGAAAAGTGGGATCCAATGGGATAGGGGCCAAATAAGGGTGTCGGAGAAGGGTCAGGTCCACAAAACAAAAGTGTGTTAAAAATGATAGGTATCACTGGAATTGGGGCGAAGAGAAGAACCCAGTGGGATAGGTCCCAAATAAGCATGTCGGAAGGACCATTATACTCATTATTATTTATTTTTTTATTTTACTCCGGTCTGAATAATACTGCAATGACAAAATGCCCAAATGCTTAACGTGAATAAATGTGTAGTGATTTAACAACTAGAATGCAGAAGGAACAGTTGTGCGGAAATAGATCTTGTTTGTTTTGTTTTTGTTTCCATCCCCAGGGGTAGGATATTCAAGGTTTCTACAGAAAAGGGTTTCCCCTGTGCTATATCTCTCTAATATACGTGTGGAATCCAACAGTAGTACTCGGACCAATATCTCAGGGTACCAACTAAAGAGGTTAGATTGTGCCCTTAGCTATACTACCCGACTACCCAAGTACTATAGATTATCTTCCCAAGTGTTGTTCTCGGTGGAAATATAGGAGTTAGCCGACCAATTAATTTATCTATGGAGGGCTTCAGGATATCTAGGTCGATCCGTATATAGGTGTTGTCTAATGCGCTACCGCTCGAAGGGATACCAACATGGGTTACAAGGGTGTCCAACAGATGTACGCTTAAAAAACACTTGTAGTTCCTGCGTGTATGCTTCCCCGACCGCAGATTTATGCATTGAACGATAGATATGTGTAGCTTTAAGACACCAGAATACGTCTCTACCCTGAAAAAATTAAGCCACAATTTTTTGTCAAGGAAGGTTGTAGTATACCTACAGAGGTAATATGGGGTGCCTAATGGGAATGTGGTTATGTATTATTACCGGAAGTCATTTAATATATGAGAATGTGGGCATTCAATGTAAGGTGGACTAGGCCCACTATGGTAGTTAAATGTAATAAATGTGAGAAGGCTCTCTAGAAGGTTCCTAGGAGATAGAGAGAGCTATATATAGAAGTGTAAGCAATGTAATGAAACATAGGGAAGAATATTGTGATTGTATCAAGCATTGCTTGAGAAGTGTTATCCTTCCTTAATGACTAATATATGGTGTTACCCTACTTCAAGGGTTTTCTCTATGTCATGTGTTCAGTATTTTGGTGAATGGTTTGGATTATTCTTATTGATATTGTGGGTTTATTCTGAGATTTATCTTCAGATCTATTCAGGTAATTATCAAGTGGTATCAGAGCACTTTCCTTGGCCAAAGAAGAGAAGAATTGTTTGTTATTTTTACATATTTTTTCTAGAGAAAAAAGGCTGGCGCACTTCATGTTCAGATCTAAAACTTATTGTGTAGAATTTGGCCAAAAAATTGAATATTTTGATTCCTCTCGGAAAAATACCCAAATTCAAAAAAAAAAAACTGAAACGAAGTCCGGGAAGTGAAGTTATGAGCATTTTAAATTCAACAGTTTTTCAAGGTTTTTTCAGAAAAAGCCGCGATTTTCTGTAGTAAGTTATTTTTAATCCTAGTTTTTGTTCAACATTTGTCCCAAGAAAGATGTTTTTTACTGGAAAAGATGGTGACCCTAATATTGAAGAATTCATAAAATATTTGAAGTCATTTTTGAAAGAGGATTGGAAACATTGGGTATCGTGTTATTTAAAAGATGATGGAGTCATTTGGTGGCAATCACATAAATATAGCCAATTGATGGCACTTTCTGATGAAGCATTTGAAAAATTTCTTTTAGATAAATGGTGTCATGCTGCTAAAGGGAGAAACAAGAATTTATTTTCAAGTGGAAAATCTATATTACAGGTTCATGGTTGTATTCGCAAAGAAAATGTCGTTGTTTCTATTAACCCTAGTTTCCAACAGAATTTTATCAATGTTCAGTTGGTTAATAAATTGCAAATTCCTGCCAAGAATATCCAAAGCACACAGGTTGAGGCTAAAAATGTTCAAATATTTAAATATTTGAAGGCTAGTATGGATAAATATGTGTTGCATTCATATTTTTATGTTATGGATATGGATGAAGTGGATATTGTTTTGGGATATCCTTGGATAAAATGAGTGGGTACCATTAATATTAATGTGCAAAAGAAGTTTTTGAAGTTGTGGTACAAGAAAAAGAAAATCACATTGCAGGATGTGTCTCTTAGTAAGAAAGATGGCCCCATGGAGGCTAGAAAAGAAGTTATTGTCGAGTATGAAGTTGAATCAGAGACAGAGTCTACAGAAGGAGATGAAGACAAATTATAGGAAGGACATAATCAGGAAGCTAATGATCCAGATTATTTTCTGCACGAAATGAGAGCGGAGATATGATAAAGAAATATATAGAAATATCTCAAATATACAAAAATATAACATAAATGTATTAGAGATGCAACCATAAACATAGAGATACAATAATACAATTTCTATTAATGAGCGAAAATGTACAAAGACTGTAAAAATGCAGAGTTAAAGACTCGCTGTAATGGTGGCATCTTATCTCTGAGAAGAGATGTGACAGTTACTCGCATTCGCAAGATGATGATCATTACAATGAGGCTCTAAGGGCCTTTTTAACATAAGGAAAATCCAAAACCCTAACCCCAGAAGATGAAAACCCAAACGGTTTGCAGGCCCCGATGGAGGTAGTTGATACATCAACTTCCTAAGGGTGTAACTTTTGCATACGATCTTTGTTTGGGGCACTCGATACACCATTAGAAATATCTATCTGAGGAATACAATTTTTGATGTGAGAAACATTGAAGGAAAATTTATGTTGCTCCTCGTTTTCCCAAAAAACATCATTTAGGGCCTCAAAACGGCCTCGAAAGTTTGGGACCCGAAAAAACTACTAAAAATAGTAAATTACCAAAATTGCTAGAAAATTGTTTTGAGCTAGTTGGAAAAGATGGGTGGCCACCGATATCCACCTGGATCAATCCTCCCTCCTTAGGAAGCAATGGTCTCCATTGTGTTGAGTGCCCGGGGGAGAGGAAAAAGTGTTTGCCAAATCTGAATCTTGGTGAGCTACTTGCCTTGTTGGAGATGTCGCACTGCTCAGTTTGTGGAAGTCTATCACGAACCTATTGAGGTTGAGGCTATTCAACAAGTCGAGCTACATGAGAGGACAATGTGCAGAAGGAATCTTTGTGCTTTGCTGCAACCTTGTCAACCTGCTTCTATTGGATAGAAGGTGCTTAGGGCGAGACTATAGTGGTTGCAATGTCCTTCTGTTCCCATTTTGAACAGATTGTGAAGAAGTTGAATTTTGCAGTATGAGATACTACCTTGCGACACTGTTTAGTTGGAACAATAGTCAGAACTACCTTTGGTATTCTGTAGAGATGACCCCCCAGAGAAATAATGACACTTTGGGGTCGAGACTCATAAACATCATGGCGTCTCCACATATATGGCTGGCCCAAGATAAAATCACAGACATCCAGTGGGGAAACATCACATAATACCTCATCCTTGAAGGGCTGGATGCCGTATGAAAATTGACACTGTTGGTTGACATGAAGATCTTGTCCTTAGCAAAGCCACCTGATGTTGTATGGTTACGGGAGTGGTGTTGTCGACAATCCCAATTGTTTTACAACCTTTGCGGAGATGAGGTTATTCTAGCTTCCAATATCAACAATAGAATGCAGCAAGGTCCCCTTCACCCACATCTGTGAATGAAAAAGGTGCCCCCCCTCTTCAGGATCTATTGGCTCTTCTGGTTGAATTGTTGTGGTTGCGACAATAGCAGTAGGGTCTTCGTCGATGATCTGTCTTTTACCAGTATTTTCATAATCAGATTCTAAATCACAGTTCGACTCATTGTCTTTGATCTCGAACACCAATGACTGTTTTGAGCGACATTCATCGGTGTTGTACAAGGGGATTTTGTGGCAATCACACCATTTTCCAGTGTCCTTCTTTGTCTTCCCGTGACCCTTCTTTTCCTGTGTCTTGGACTGGTTTTCGGGAGACTGTTTGTTAGGGATATCTTTTTCATATTTTGGTTGTTGCGTATTTGCATACCTGAACTCCCGTTTGTTCCAGTGCTTAAATTTTTGCTCGATTTTAACAACATATCGATAAAAACCATCCAAGTGATGAGATGTCCAGAAAATCCATTTGAGTTTGGATGTATCTGTGTAGAGCCCCACGCTATTTCAGAACCAAATTTTGTTCGGAGTCTTTGATACCTAGTTTGGTGCACAAGGTATGGAAGGTATTGGTGAACTTCGGAACTGCTTGGCCCCTCTCTTGCCGCAGCGTGGTCCATCTCATGTACTGGTCCTCATAGTTGCCAACAGGGTAATACTGTTCATTTACCACATCCCCAAAAAACTCCCAAGTGGGCTCGACCCCAGATATTCCAAACTCCTTTGTGGAAATTTTCTCCCAGTAAGTTTCCCACCAATGTTTGACATGGGGGAGAGATTTAAGGAGTGTGAAGGTGATATTTTCTCTGTCAGAAAAATTGTGAATAGAGAAATAATCTTCTAGGAGGTTTAACCATTTGTCTAGGGCTTCTGCATCTATCTATCCTTCAAATACAGGAATATCAAAATTAACTTGAACCTTGAAAGGCGAGGTGCCTTCAAAGTGGTCTCTTGATGAAGATGTGCCTGATGCTATCGACAGACATTGAAGGATGTGGGAAAAATTCTCCATCATTTCATCCCTCTGTTGCATGAGAGCTTTCTCAAGCAACAGATTGATAGAATCGTCTACTCTGTCATTTTTCTTTTCTTCCGCCATGGAGGGTTTCTTGGGAGTGCAAGAGTTATTTTCTTCAAGAGATACAAGCTCGAGACCCAACTTGCTATACTCGGACCTTGTCGAGGACATGCAATGAAAAACGATCAAGAGCAGCCTACTCTGATACCACTGATTCAGATTATTTTCGGCACAAAATGAGAGCGGAGATATAATAAAGATATATCAGATATCCAAAAATATAACATAAATGTATCAGATATGCAATGATAAACACAAAGATACAGTAATACAATTTATATTAATGAGCGAAAATGTACAAAGACTGTAAAAATCCAGAGTGAAAGACTTGCTAGAATGGTGGTAGCTTATCTCTGAGAAGAGATGTGACAACTACTCACATTCACAAGATGATGATCATTACAATGAGTCTCTAAGGGCCTTTTCAACATAAGGAAAATCCAAAACCCTAACTCTGGAAGATGAAAAGCCAAAAGGTTTGCGAGCCCTGATGGAGGTAGTTGATACGTCAACTTCCCAGGGGCATAACTTTTGCATACGATCTCCATTTGGGGTGCTCGATACACCATTAGAAATATCTATCTGAGGACTACAACTTTTGATGTGAGCAACATTGAAGGATGATTCATGTTGCTCCCCGTTTTCCCAAAAAACGTTGTTTAGGGCCTCAAAATGACCCCGGAATTTTGGGACCCAAAAAAACTGCTAAAAATAGTAAATTACCAAAATTACCAGAAAATTGTTTTGAGCTAGTTGGAAAAGGTGGGTGGCCACCGATATCCACCTGGATCAGCTAAGGAGGTCATTGACTCAAAGGCACAAAGTGTTCCATATTTGAATAAAAAATAATAGATTCCTACAGTTGTTGTATATCGCCATCCACATCATATAGAGACGCAACAATCATCAAGGAAAGGGTGTGTGAACCAACACATTTATGCACCAACAGGGCACCAGATAGGAAATCGATCAAGAGGTGCATGGAGGACTACCGACACTACGAGAGGAGCTCAGGCTACAGAAACAATCCCATGACAACTCGGACATGATGCAAAGCAAGATTAGGGTGGCAAGGCAACAGATGGACATCATGTTCGACTTCCATTGGGATGGATGGATGGTCGTACTTGGTACCAGTTGGATACATTACTTAATTGGTCATATTGTATGGTTTCTTCTAATGTTTCGAGCATGAAACATGTGAAGGGGGATGTAATGTAGTATACCTAGGGAGGTACCCAATGGAAATTTGGTTATGTATTATTAGTGGAAGTCATTTAATATATGAGAATGTGGGAAATCGATTTAAGGTGGACTAGGTCCACTATATTAATAAAGGACCGCTATGGTAGTTAAATGTAATAAATGTGAGAAGGCTCTCTAGAAGGTTCCTAGGAGATAGAGATAACTATATAAAGAAGTGTAAGCAATGTAATGAAACATAGTGAAGAATATTGTGATTGTATCAAGCATTTCTTGAGGAGTTTTATGCTTTCTTAAGGATTAATATATGGTGTTACCCTACCTCAAGGGTTTTCTCTATTTCACATGTTCAGTATTTGGTGAATGGTTTGGATTATTCTTGTTGATATTGTGGGTTTATTTTGAGATTTATCTTCAAATCTATTCAGGTACTTATCAAAGGCGTTCTGATACCACTTGTAGTATTTCATATATAAAATAGTATGTAGAACAAAAATATATTAGCATAGAAATGGAAGAGCAACAATGATATAACCAGAACAATACCAGAATAATACAAGAAAAACACCAGAAAGAGCACCTTGATTAATGATAGAAATGTTCACTTGCCTCTTCAAGGGGGAAACCTCCAGTAGAGCAGATCTCTATTACAATAATCTCCAAGAAAAGATTTCTCATACCCTCTACTCCTATTTATACTAAATCTATATATCCAAAAGAACAATCTATAGGAAGATCCTTCTAGAAGAGGAAGCTTCTATTAGGTCTTCCTACATTTGACTTATTCTTCCTTATTGCTAGGCCTTATTAATGTTGGCCTTTATTACATGGAATTATATTATTCTACCTATGTGAGGGGTTAGGGATGTTAGGTCCCTAAAAAAATCTCATTGACTTAGATGATTGAAATACTAACATTAACAATCCAGTAGATGGATGATCCTAAGCATTTAGAATTATCTGTGTGTCTTTGTTAATCTGTTTTTGCATCATTAACAATTTTTTTTTTTTTTTGTAACTCAACAAAAAATCTATTTTCTGCAGCTAAATAGTGAACAATTACTCTATTTTCTATAGCTAAGTTGTGACTCTGATTCTACAGCTAAGAAATGAACAATCTTTGATTTTGCATGCTAATCATTTAGGGATAGATTAGAAGCTAAGGCTTGCATATATTTTTCATGCACTTTGTCAGTTTACAAACCTCGAGTTGATGATTTAATGTAGAAGAGTTCATCTAATTGAACTGGCTAACATAATGGGTGTCGAATAATCCTGATAACCCAAAAGGAAGGAAGAATTTGAAAACCCCCCATAATCAGAGAAAGGTTCTATCTCACTAGAAGAACATGTATTTGAAACTAGAATATGGGCTGGGGAAATAGAAAAGTCTTACTTTATTGATCCTCGGTGGGATCGCGGAAAGGAGGTGTTGGAGCGCTCACTAGTGGAGGAGTTGGCAAATATTTTGCTAGTGAGAAGGGGTTCTCTTCAATGACCCCATTATATTCTAGCTATGGGCTATTTTTGTTTTCTTTCAAGCCTCCTAAAGTTCTTCTCACTCGACAAAATCTCTTCTTAGAATCAGTTTAGTCTCTTGTGATATGACCATAGGAATGACAATTCTGACATTTGAAACGAATTCCTTCATATTTGAGGGTTTGGTTGATGAAGGAACCTTTGAAAGAAATTTGGATTTTTTCTGCTAGTCCATTAGATAATTTTATCCCCATCAAAATTCTAGCCATGCCCATGTATCCGAAGAGAGATAAGAGAAATATGCTTCATAAAAAAAATGTATTGAGTTCCCAATTTCTCTTAACGCTACATCCAACCAAAAAATTAGGGGAAGGCTTGGGAGGTGAACCCATACCAGGGTGATCTCCATCATTTTTGTGGTAGCATCAAAACCTACTAACCATTTCTTCATGAATATATCTTGGGTGTTGAAGGACCACTAGCCTAAGAGGATCTTATGATTGTTTGATGTTGAGTGAAGGTCCAAGCCATCCAAACCATGGAAAGAACCAAGCATTTTGGGTCATACCCCAAAATGGGCCCAAAGGTCTGCATAGTCCGATGATGGAGAGTGTTTGCAAAAAGGCGTTTTCTAGTGAATCACCTTACTAAGGTTTCCTGTTGCATGGTTACAATGTCATTCAAATCAATGTGTTCACCCATTAAATTTGTGACCCCAGTATTTCTCTTTAGGAAACACTTAGGTTTCCTTCTGTACACCATGTCAGTAGATCCAGGGGTAGAGATAAAAGGAGACATAGATCTTAGGAGGTGACCTCGGAGTAGGTTTTCAAAGAGGAAGTTTCCAATGACTTCATCTGTCCATGAGCAGATCGATTCCAATAAATGCGCAGAAGCAGGTGGAAAGCATTGAGGTTATCCGATGTCGGTTGCATCATGAATAAATGTGGAGGGGACTGGTCGATCCACTGCAATAGAGTGGAAGTCAGATTCATTTTCTTGCACACGAGCTGGAACCAAGTGCGAAGGGAAAGGATCACCAGAGAGAAATGAAATAAAGTCCTATCACCTTGATGAGGAGTAGTGGCACTCAAGCCAGAGATAGGGCAGAGCGTGTGTCTAGGGAAAGCCAAATAATGTGAGGGGAAGGTGTCAACACAGGATGGTTTTGCAGGGGGCACATAGATCGAGGAGGTGGAAGTGATCAAGGTAGTGTACATATTAAGACCTTGGAGAGGGTCTTTCGTTAGTTTAGCAAGTACACCTCATCACTATCTATCACGATAGAACTTGATGATTATATCTGCATGAGGAGGACATCATATAGACATCAACATCACCATCCATCCATCCTCTAAAAATGTTTCATAACATGTTCATGGTAAAGTGTCCTTTATTTTTTATTCATAATATCTTTATATTTTAGATGATGGTAGAAATTGGAGAGGAAAATTTTAACTCTACGAAAGAATCACACAAGCACAAACTCTATTGTGAACAAAAATAATTATGTTCTAGTGTGTGTATGTGTGTATAAAATTATTTTACTTAAGTTGGACATTGAAATATTTTATTTATGGACAACATTGAATTTTTTTTGTTATTGGTTAAGAACATGTGTTTCCTCTTAAGAGGTCACAGGTTCAAATCCAGAGGGGGGTAGGGTATGTATACCTTCGTAGACTTTACCAGTCAAATTGTTGGGTGAAGGGGGGTCCCTTGTCCCACAAACAAGGGGGTCTCATACACCAATTTGGTGTGCTAGCTTGGATGTGACCTTAAAAATATAATAATAATAATAATAATATTTTTTTGAATGCCACTTGTCAAATCCATGTTGAGAACAAAAGGAATTACACATCTCTCTCATACCGGGCTCTACAAAGTGTCTTTCAATACAATCACAATATATTTTTAGTTTGAGTATACATCAAAAGCATATATCTTACCTAGTTTCATTTGTTTTGATTAGAAATATATTATAAAATATGACCTTTATGGGCATGCTTTGTGAAATTTTATTCTTTTACATATTTTACAAGGTATTGTTTGTTTGAATATAAATCAAAACCATATATCTTACATGTTTATTTTGATTAGAAAAATATTATAAAATATGGCCTCTATGGGTATGCCTTGTTAAATGTTATGCTTTTACATATTTTACTTGTGCTCGTGATAGGAAAGAATGATTAAAACTTAAAGCCTAGGGTTACAATTGACATTGGGATTATTATATGTCCAACTGGCATAAGGGAAAAATTGAAGTAACATTTTTGTTAGTATATTGTCTTCTTATTTCGTGAGAATTTCTCCTGTCATAAAAATGTTAAGAGTGTCACAATGATAATCTTATAAGGTTGGAGGAGTATCAAAATGATGAAAATGACATTCAATCTTACAAATGCATATTCACTCATATTATAAACAAATTTATTTAGTATTGTATTTCTTGTTTCATGAGGTAGTTTTAGAAATTATGTAGAGCATCTGAATTTCCAAGAGAGGATGACGGTGCTTGCCTTCAAAGAAGGGACATAGCTGCAAAGTAGCTAAAATGTATATTCACTCATATTATAAACAAATTTATTTAGTATTGTATTTCTTGTTTTTCATGAGGTAGTTTTAGAAATTATGTAGAGCATCTGAATTTCCAAGGGAGGATGACGATGCTTGCCTTCAAAGAAGGGACATAGCTTCAAAGTAGCTAGTCCCTGCCTGATTTCCAAAAGCATAAGCATCAAACTAAATGCACACAATCATCTTTAAAAAGTGAAGCATTTGTTTGGCAGATGCTTTCCTTGCAATTTAAGACTAGTTATATTTCGTTTTATTCCTTATCAGCAAGCAGGCCAAACATGCCTAGTGAGCTATTTAGTGCCGCCTTACCAAGGTAGAACTTCTACAAAGAATGTGTTGTGACATGATGTGGTTGGGTGTCCGTATTTTGTCCTTGAAGCATTCATAGATATAGGTTCAATGTTTTCATCATGTCACTTATGTCACGTGTGGTAGCACGGATTGATTTTGAAGCCCATATAATACCCTACGTAGAGCCAACGATTTCCTTATTCCTCCATATTCTAGTTGTGTGTCAAAAGAGTCATAGAAATCAACATAGGTAGTTTATGGGAGCATTGGCAGGGTATTTAGCCTATGATTTATACATACATATACCTATCTTCTTTACCCTAACAAATATTCAAAACCCATTGCATTAAAACACATATTTATTCTACCACTAAGGGGACAGAGTGGTCCATTGCAGTAGTAGCAATTCTCTCATTTGTAACAGATAGACTCTCATTCCTTTACAGTAGTAACAACTCTCTCATTTGTAACGAATAAACTCTCGATCCTAGCAGATAGACTAGTTGATTTCTCTGCCACTTTTGACAATTCCCTCTTTCTTATTTTCTCTCGGATCTTAGGTTTCTGGTTATCTTATCCTTCTATATCTATCTCTGTGGGCATACATATTCAACCATATAGAATATTAAATCTTGTATGGTACATTTTTCTCTGAATCAACTATTCGAAATTGAATGATTATAGATTTTGCATTCTTGTGCTAATAGAGAATCTCATATTTGAAAGAGAGCTCAGTTGAAATCTTCCCCTTCCCCAAATAGCAAGTGCGACAATGCTACTGATAAAATAAATAGAGAGGAAGCAATTTGCGTGACTGAGGAAATAAGAAATATATAAGAAATAAACAAATTGAACTAGTGACACGATTGATTGATCCCATACATATGTAAGGTAGTTGTAGACTTAATTTTATGTAGGTTATCGATACAAATATTTAAAATTACGTTATTATATTTAAAATTAGGTTATTTTATTAGCACGTGATAAAATTCAAATGAGTATATGAAATAATGCAGGCTCTCTATGTATCAGTTACAAAGTTGTCCTATTTTTCAGTTACAAAGAAGTGATAAATGTGCATCCTCCCACCCAATTCTTTTATTTAAGCATGACTGAGGCAATATTGAAGTAATAAAGAAGTAATAAATGTGCATCTTTCTACTCAATTCTTTTATTACGTCGAAAGGTGTACATTTATTGACAACGGGCATAATTAATGATCTTTTAATCTTAAATTCTAATATGATGGCTAAGCATTGAAGATGCTGGCATATTCTTAGTCGTCCTCCAAAATCGATGCTTCAGATTTATTGTTCATAACTTCCTTGCATTTATGAAGGCATCCATTAACATGTTTACTTTTTTACATTTACCTAATCACATTATAAATTTATTGTAAAAATACATAATTGCTACGTTCAAATGATTAAAGAGAATTAAAATATATGCAGGCCACGTTTATATCATTAAAAAACACTCTGCACACGTTTCATTTTGGTGTCACTCATTCATTTTTTTTTATCTGAAAAGTCGTTTGATGCCACAATCTGCACAGACGTTTAATATTTACCTGTCATTATCCAAAACGCACTCAAATCATAATTTCTATCATGTTGTTTATGTGCACTCTGTGTTGGAGTCAGCTCAATCACGACTCTTGTTCTGAATGGAACCCTTTCGACTTTCTCCAATCGTTCTGAATGGAACCCTTTTGGCGTTTTCCAGCCGCGAGTCCGTTGTGCTAGTTTAAGCATGACGGATATTTTAGATTTATTAAGTTTCTTTAATTATATTAATATAATGATTGTTTATGGTGAAGCATTAAGAATATTTTAGTTTTATTACTTTTTAAAATTATATCAGTATAATAATTATTCATGGGTGGATATATATATATATATATATATATATATATATATATATATATATATATAATTTTCTTACAAAAATTATTAAAATAAATGTGTGAAAATATCAAAAAGGCTAAAGGAGGCACTAGAAGATCTCTTCGGTTGCTAGTATAAGCTCTCTCTCGAATTAGAAAATTAGGTCAATTTCTTCACTCGTTACTCCATAATTGGTTATGTATAACTGCAATGAGTTTCATATCAAGAAAAAATGTTTGAAGGGTAAAACAATACTTCAATATATTTGGTATAGGGGTTGCAAGTATTCAATTGCCTTAGTTGTTGTACTTCAATTTGTTGATCTAAAACCCTGTGAACACTTTAAGGCACATCTGAACTATGATATTGATGCCGATGTTTCTCTTTACATAGAAGCTGTATATGGCTACTTTTTCCGAGCCCTTACAGGTTACAATGGTTATGGAAGAGCTGATTTGATCGACTAGAAAAATCATGGCTTATATGATGGTCATAAGGCTGATTTGTTGGAAACTATAGCAATTAAGTATGGTTACAACGTAAGCCATCTACGATGCATTGAGAAGAAACATGCGTCTCTATAATTCCTGATGCCATATATCCCGTCTTTCGAATTTATATGACACGATTTAATTTAATTCTAAGAAGCCATCTTGACATTTCATTGGTCCATTTCTTCTAATTCATGGTTCAGGCTTCACCATCGAACAATTTTAATTTGAGTGCTATTTTCTAATACAGAAAAAAATGATATTAGAATTATGAAATTGCCAAAATTATTTATTTAGAATTTTTACAACATTAATATCTTAATTTATTAAAATAAAAGTGATATATGAAAAAATTATTTGTTTATAACTTTTTACAACATATCTTTTTTATTTGGATTGATGCGTGTCTTAAACTTTGACACGTTATTAAATGCACGAACTAACGTCGATCAAATGTCATCAGACAACATGTGGGTGTGGGAGTCTTCATTAATTTTACTGAGTATAAGTTTCAGTGGAAACCAGCTCAGTGTTTTAGTAAGAAACTAAATATCACCCTTTTTCTTTGGTACACTAGGGATCTTAGACAACTAGAAAGTTGCAGAAGAAAGATTGATTTCATCCAATTAAAATAATCTTTTGGATTCCCAATTGGTGGTACTTTCTACCATCTTTGCTGGCACGAAGAGAGTTTTCTATTTTCAAATAGTTGTGCAATTGGTAGGGGTGTATGATGGTCCACATTCCTCTGCATCAACCTATAACTATTTTTTATATGCAAGTTTATATTAAGGCATTGAAGAGTAATTATTGAAATGTTTACAACGCAGGTTAGCAATATAGAAAGAAAGTGTATATTAAGGAACTGAAGAGTATTTATTGAAATGTTTACAACGCAGGTTAACAATTTCCCAATAGGGATCAGGGGAGGATCTTTTCAGACCTCAGGTACACAATACAAGTCAATGGTCGAATCCTTGATAGTCGAAGATAATAATGAAGGAAATGAAGGGCCCAGAGATAATGACCCTGACGGATCCTTCTCACGATCGCTTACCTTTGACTCAGAGTCAGAAAATGCCCACTTTCAAGATCCCCTATAGAGTGAAAAAAGGAGATGAAATGGTTTCTACAAGTGCTTCCTTTGATACTGGGTTCTAAACTGCTATCCAATTTCCAGATTGTCTTTCTGTGCTCAGATTGAATAATGTAAGATTCATTTAGCAAAATTATTGTTTTTCTTGTACATTTATTTTTTCCATATCTACCCATCTCTACCATATTAATAAATAGAAGTTCTACCCTGGAAATCATTTGGAGAACTACGATATTCTTCAAATAACTATTGACCTTTGTATTTTAGAGAAACAAATTAAGAAAAATAATTGGGTTATTAACCTCTTACTGTATGATATTTCTTCCCTGTAAATTTAAGTTCACATGCTTTTATTAGTACCTGCCAAAGAAGGTATTATAGCAACCGGTATGGTTATAAACTTCATTATTTTGTAAATTTTATTCTAAGTTGCAACGGATACGATTATAAACTTCGCCATTTTTCAAATTTTATCATAAGCTTTCTATAATATATTTATTATTTTATTTTTTTCCCAAAAAATTACATTTTTATGATATTGTGAATTTCTTGAATTGAATTTTCTATTGGATGAAATGTTTTTGATACGACATAATTTTTGTGGTATGTTTCAAATTTTATTGCTTAATTGTCACGATTATAAATTAATTTTCAAAACAAATTTATATGAATTATATGATTGGCGATTTTGGAGGTTCGGGATGTGTTGCACTGCATTCGAGGGATTTGAAGTGTTGCAGCCGAGGGAATCTAACTCCATGGCTCTGTTGCGCTGCAGTCCAGGGACCCTTTTCGTTTTCTTCTCCTCGATTCTCTCTTTGAACAATCATTTGAATTTATAGTACTTTTTGAAAACGGACCTGCGGAAACAGAAAACGAAGTCGATAGAACAGAGAAACGGTTTTAACAGAACCGCAGAACAGAATGCATAAAACACCACACGGATCTCATTATTTGAATTGATATATAAAGGAATTACATGCAAGGAAATGCTTCGTAAACAACGAAGCGTCTAACAGCTCACTCAGCGATGAAACAAGAAACCAAACAATTTGACAGTTAACTAAACTAATCAAATGAGCGATTTGCTCAATTTATTCGTCTAACACACCCCCTTAAGTTGGAGCGCGACAATTATTTAACCTAACAACACTCAGCTTAGATATGAGTGATACAAATGTTTCTGTGCCCAAAGGCTTTGTGAAGATATCAGCTTGCTGATCTGCTGATTTACAAAATTTTATAGTGATTACATCTTCATTTACTAATTCTCGAATAAAATGATAACGGATATCAATGTGCTTGCTCTTTTTGTTGAAGACTTGATTCTTGGACAATGTAATTGTAGAACTGTTGTCACAATATATTGGAGTTGGCTCCAATTTCTTTTGTGATAAGTCACTCATTAACCTTCTTAGCCAAACAACTTGACATGCTACGGAAGTTGCTGCAACATATTCGGTCTCTGCGGAAGACAATGTAACAACTGGCTGTTTTCTTGATGCCCAAGAAATCAGACTTGATCCATATTTGAATGCATAAACGGAAGTGTTTTTCCTGTCATCAATGCTTCCGACAAAATCACTGTCAGTAAAACCAACTAAAAAACTTTTTGATTCTGAAGGATACCATAAACCATAATCAACTGTTCCAGCCACATACCACAAAATTCTCTTACCAGTTTGCCAATGAGAGTCCTTGGGTGACTCCATGAATCTAGAGATAAGACTTACAACAAACATTATGTCTGGTCTAGTGGCGGTGAGGTACATAAGACTGCCCACTAGCCTTTTATACAGAGTTTGATCAATGGACTTTCCTTTATCATTTTTGCTTAGCTTGGTGCCTAAAGCAATAGGAGTAGCTGCAGCTTTACATTCAAACATTTTGAACCTTTTCAACAAATCTAAAGCATACTTTGACTGACTGATAAACATGCCTGATTCTAACTGGCTTACTTCAATACCAAGGAAATACTTCATTAAACCGAGATCAGTCATCTCAAATTCTTTTTCCATGACAACTT
>ML836469.1:83610-93620 GCA_009831015.1 Picea engelmannii | reverse complement strand
AAGTGAGGCGCACTTGCTATTGGAAGGATATTTTTGGCATTTATGGCATTTCTCTCAAGGAAGGTTTACAATTAGGGTTTGCTTGTGCTTTTCTTCATGACATGTAAGTAAATTTTCTTGCAAAACTTCTTAAATGAATGGTTTTTGTTGTAATTTCTTACATTTGCTTATTGTATTGTTGATTTAAAAACCTAGGTAACAAGAACACAAGTAGGTCATTGTTACATGTCCCCTTAGAGAGAAAGATTTTCAGCCATTGCAGAAAATAGATAGAGCCTAGCCTTTGGTACACTTGTCTTGTTTCTTCTGAGCTAGCGTTGAAGTTATAAGTTGAAAAAAGGAGACGTCCTAGGCCTAGGTTCCCTACACCTAGGGTTTTCACCTTCTAGGGTTTGAAAGCCTTGCCTTTGCAACACTTTCTCCGTTAGACTTATTCTTTAGGCTAGCCGTTTTGCCAAGTTGATTTAGAGGAGGAAAGAGCACGAGGCCTTGCTTAAGCAACACCGGATTGAGCCTCTTTCCCCTAGGGTTTTGATTCTAGGGCCCTGCCTTTGCAGCACCATAGAACCCTACCTTCTAGTCTTTGAGTCATCATCCTTTCAAGACCTTGTGCCCTTATCTTTTGACTCCATATACCCTAAGGCACTGATTTGATCTCCAACGTTGAAGCTTTAGTGTACAAAACTACTTTCAAAACTTCAAATTTTGAAACCCTAACTATCATAACTAACCTAATTAGGGTTGACGCCATAGTTGAATATTTCATCTTGGCGCAGCAAAACTGTGATATAAGCAATTAAATGATGATTTGAAGCTTTTATTGAGTAAATCATTGATTGGACTTATTGTTGGCTTAATCATCTCTTTAGATATTGAAGAATTGATGGTCTTTCATAAGCTAATTGATAAAACGTTGACTTCATTTTATATCTATTGCATTGCTTATTGGATAATATCAGACAGTCATTCAAGTACTAACCCTTTGAGTTATAGCCTGCAAATATATATATTGTATTGTTGTTGTCTTGTTCCGGGCAGGTGTTTTCAATAGGGCATACACTTCATTTATTGGCCGATTAGCCGGACTATCTAACCTAGGTGGTAACCTGTGAGGAGGGAACTCTAAAAATTGACCTTGTATCTTCTGCCTCTTCAAACCCCAGGTTACCGGGGACGTCTCCCCTGGGTTAACCTCCCTAAACAGAAAGAACCTCCCCATCGAGGTGACATTGGGTGGGGAAGGTTCCTGTTATGCCAGTTTGATCTTTATCCCTTAGCCTATGACCTAAACTACAAACTGTGCGATAACATTTTGGCGCCGTTGTCGAGGAACATTGAGTCAATCTTCCTCAACAACAAATCTTTTGGTAAGCCTTGCCTCGAAGACCTTTCTCTTACAAGCTTACCCGACGACTCCACTAGACTTTATTTCTCTATTCTTTGATAGTTTCAGGAAAACTATCTTGCGACTCCACAAACCAAAAGGAGATTCAATAATCCTCCCTTTAGCTTTCAGAAGGAAGCCTCCTTTGAATTCACCTGTTGTCAAGTCACTTTTTGGAAAGAGACTTCCTTTAAACATGTCTACCTCTCAGACCGGTACTACAAACCCAGTTAACAATCAAAGACAATGGTCATCTACTCTGTTCAAGCCATTAGACATGTCAGCCATACTTGGCTACACTAGGCAAATGCCACCCAAGTATGAGAAGTGGTTACCTAAGTTTACCGGCACTGATGCCACTAGTGTCGAAGAGCATATGAGTAACTTTTGGGCATTTTTTCAGCTTCACCCCATTAGTGATGATGTTGAGGACTTGGTTATGAAGTTATTCTATGCTACCCTTTATGATGCTGCAAGACGTTGGTATCTCAGTCTTCCTGATGGAATCATCAAAACCATGGATAGACTTGAGCAAATCTTCCTCAGAAGGTGGAGCATCAAAGAAGACCCTGACATGCTGCTCACCTGACTAAATAGCCTTGCTAAGCATGAGAATGAGTCTATTCGGGAATTTCACACCAGATTTGAAGCATTACTCTAACAAATTCCCCCAAGCCATCATCCGAAAGATGATTATCTTGTTCACATTTATACCAAATCTTTCAGTGGCCAACTAGGGTATCTTCTTAGAGACAAAGACCCTCAATCCATTCAAGAAGCCCAAGAGCTCGCTACCGAGATAGAAGGAAATCTCCTTTCGTCCAAGATTGAGCCCTTTGCTAACCCTAGGGGGAGAATAGATACCAAGCAGAAAGTGGTACACAATGCTGAGCCTACTTTGGATCTCTGTACCAGTGTCAGTAAGCTACAAGCTTCTGTGGACAGCATCATGAAGAATCAAGAAGAAATGATGAACCAGATCATTAGACTTGAAAAATCCCAGACCTAGGCACCTAGACCCCCATTCAAAGGGCAATTCTAGAAAGGGAACCAAGCCTACAAACCGAAGAATGAAAATGAAGTCCCGAATACTCTGGCCCCTACAAACATCGTTGATGAAAATCCTTGGTGCCTGGAATGCAGTGAAGCACATTGGGAGAATGAGTGTCCTTATAATGCCAGCCAACAATAAGTCAACAATTTGGACTGCTTTATGAATCTTCCTCAGATAAATATCACGGATATAGAACATCAGCAGGCCCTGAAGGAAGTAGCAAGAGCAACAAGAATGGCAATAATAAACAACTTGGACCAGGAATCACGAGAAAAGCTAAAAAAGCAAGAAGTTCAAGTATATAGGAGAAAGAATCCGAAACAACCTACTGTTGATCAGCCAAAATCGCTTGAGGTTCTTCCTCCCAAGACATCCAAGACAAATAAGGTTAACCTTGATTTTGACTTTGAAGGAGCTTTGTCAAAGATGCATGTGAACATTCCCTTAAAAAAAGCAATTAAGATCCCCTCTATAAAAGAATGCTTTGATACCTTCTTTTCCGGAACAACTGAGCCTATGGACCCCCCAATCATGTTGCAGGTTGATCACTTCAGAATCCAGTATGGTGAAAACCCGCCGTTCTTCATGACTCTAATGATGAACAACAAATACCTTAACAATTGCATGCTAGATACGGGTGATGGGGAAAATATGATGTCTCTTAAAGTCATGCAGCAAATGGGCTTGAAGGTCACTAGGCCTTACATGAATGTGTGTGGTTTTGAATCTAAAGCAATACCCACACATGGTGTGGTTGAAAATGTCGAAGTACAATTGAAAGAATTCCCTGAGAAGATAGTCCACATAGATATTATAGTGGTTGATGTCTCGGACATGTGGGGAATGTTGTTGTCTAGGAAGTTTGGTGCAATGATAGGCGGGTCCCTTGAAATGGATCTCACCTTTTTGCGGTTACCTTTGAAAGATGGGACAGCTGGATGTTTACTCGATGTGCCAATAATTGGAAATCACGTACAAGATGTCGTTCCTTCCGTAAATGAAGCGCAAAAAGATGTGATACAAACTCTTCAAGAATATTCTCCGGAAGATATGCCCTTTGCAACAGAAGAAGAGTTTGACCAGATTGAATGGCCCAAGAAAGAAGAATACCAACAACTCCTAGATGAGTTTCGGAACAAAGAGGTTGGGACGGTGAAGATATTAAAACGGAAAAAGGATGAAGAGGACGTGCAAATTCATCCATCCCAACAAGAAGTTTTTACACCAGAAGCCCACCCACCTCCCTCGGTACAGTACACCAGGCTTGTTCAAGGAACAACCAAACACAAGATCCGAAAATACAAGGAAGGAGATTTGGTATGGATGTGGGATACTCAGAAAGGAGAGCCAACTAAAATGAAAGGAAGTACGCAATCATGGCTCGGACCTTTCAAAGTCGGAATGGAATCAGTTGATAACTCGTACTATTTATCCACTTTGGAAGGAAGAAGGCGCCCATTACCCATTAGCGGACGCCTCCTCAAACCCCTCCAAGGTGGTGGGACATGACTGTACAGGTAAGTATAGGTAGGTAGGCATTCTTTCGTGTATTATACCATCTTCTTTTCATGATAGTTTGTTTTCCTTGCATGCATATTGATTATTTTATTTCAGTCATATATATATATATATATATATATATATATATTTATATTCTGCGGGGTGGCAATACCACCCCACCTTTGTTACTGATGCCCTTTTCGAGTGTAAGCAGGTCTGCAGGTTTATGCCAGAGATGCTGAGGTTCTCATGCGCTTTACGGTGAGCACATGTCCCTGAGTTGGAGCCAGATGTTATCCCCGATTTCCAGGGATAACTAGGAGATCATGTCTCGAGGCCCACAGGTCCTAGACATGGAGTACCGAGAGTAGGATTGACCTGAGCATGGCCCTGGAGGGCCCATCTTTCTTCTTCTTCATCAGACCTGTCCTATCAGCAGCAACAACATCCATCACTTTTGGCTTGGACTTGCATCGGAGAAGACTCTTGCTCCATGAGGTAATTGGTCCAGCTATCATGGTACGTGTCATGTTTGATCATTATAACTTTCAGATATATGCATCAGGTTCCTTTCATTTCTGACCACTGCTTGGATCTTACACTAACCCACTTGACCATGGTTGGGGGGATTAACGGGGTGCCCTAGCAAGCTTGTATTCATAGATTTTGGTTAGCCACCAAAGGGGATTTTGAAGAGCCATCGTCCGCTCCCATCATTATATCACTTTTGCATCTTATCTCCCATTCATCTATCCCATTCCCCTAGTCCGAACATTAGGATGACCTATTTATGGGGTTCCGCCTTATCTTGTGGGAAGAAGGGGCTAAAGGCCTAGGGGGTAAAAGCAACTGGTAAAAGATAAAAGCCATAGAAAATAAAACCTAGAGATGCCTCGTCCAGGGATCCCCGAGAAGGCAATAAATGCCTCTCAATGAGAAACAAGAGGGACCCTAAGAAAATGTACAAAACAAGACCTAGCCAAGAGGATGGGGGGTCTCATCACGAGCCAACCCATTATGTTCATAGGTACCTAGAAGTATGACATTGCCATTATCTGGTTACCACACCAGGGTAGTGACCTTTGGTTGCATGGCCAAGGGAAAGGGGGTCTCATCACGAGCCAGGCTTATCATCTCGGTGAAAGTACTCATGGGTAACACTGCAGCTCTGGTCACCACGCCAAGGCAGTGTCCTCTAGTTAGACCTTGAAATAAAAAAGAAAGAAAAAGTAATAAATAAAAGAAAGAATAAAAGGCAATAAAGGGCTTGGAAAAAATTGCATCCATGACAGGTACAACTTGCCTCCTACAAAGGCACCCACGGATAATATCACCCTTGTCTTCCACTGTGTCTGGACATCCTTTGACCATACCGCCTCATGTCACATGGCTTGGATGATATCCTTTGGAAACTTTCCTCTTCTTATGGATGCTGGCCCAATAGGGCAGTTTGTCTTTTTCTTCGGCTTTGTATAGTAGGTCATTGTAATTTCTTTGAGCTATTAGATGATATGCTAGGGGTTTTTATGCATTCATTTGATAAAATTAATGATGAAATATGATTGACATTGCTATGATCCTGAGGAGTAATGAGCCCATGGAGGGCGAAGTTTTTGATATGCAAGACCATGCCCGACGGACAGGTACCAGGTGGACCGGTACACATGGGGAGATGATTAGTTTGGACCTCCATGGGGCTGAAGAGCCCATCAGATGGTTGCTGGGACCTCATCAGGGGCAGAGACAGGACAATGATTGGTTGAGCCTTTGCACGAGAGAAGAAGAAGGACGTTTTCATCCAGGACGGCTTGGCTGAGCCCAACCCTAGGGGGTTGACCCATTACAGGTGGAACGTGTCCCTCTGTTGACCCAGGACGTCTTCCAGAGATTCTTGATGTCACCTCCAGCGTGTGGCAGCTTTACAAGGCAGTTTGGCATGTGTGGCAGAGTTTGGAGGCCCAGAGAGGGCCAACGTTTGTCTTTTAGTGCTGTATTTTTCCCTAAAAGGGGCCAACGTCTCCCTAAAAGGGGCTGGACGTCTTGCTTATTGCTCATTTAGGGTTTTATTTAGAAGATTAATGTAAAATAGTATGATTTTTAGTTATCAGCCTTGTCGGTTGTTTTAATGACCTAATTTTTAATTAAAGGTCATTGGATGATATAAATTGAGAATGTTTTCCCTCATTTTGACATAACACACTTCACTCACACAAGTGAGATCTGATTTTTGTGCCCTTCTTGGGTAAATTTGTTGTCTAAAGTGAGGCGCACTTGCTATTGGAAGGATATTTTTGGCATTTATGGCATTTCTCTCAAGGAAGGTTTACAATTAGGGTTTGCTTGTGCTTTTCTTCATGACATGTTAGTAAATTTTCTTGCAAAACTTCTTAAATGAATGGTTGTAGGTGTAATTTCTTACATTTGCTTATTGTATTGCTGATTTAAAACCCTAGGTAACAAGCACACAAGTAGGTCATTGTTACATGTCCCCTTAGAGAGAAAGATTTTCAGCCATTGAAGAAAAGAGATAGAGCCTAGCCTTTGCTACACTTGTCTTGTTTCTTCTGAGCTAGCGTTGAAGTTATAAGTTGATTTAGAGAAGGAGGAAAGAGCACGAGGCCTTGCTTAAGCAACACCAGAGTGAGCCTCTTTCCCCTAGGGTTTTGATTTTAGGGCCCTACCATTGCAGCACCATAGAACCCTACCTTCTAGTCTTTGAGTCATCATCCTTTCAAGGCCTTGTGCCCTTATCTTTTGACTCCATATACCCTAAGGCACTGATTTGATCTCCAACGTTGAAGCTTTAGTGTACAAAACTACCTTCAAAACTTTAAATTTTGAAACCCTAACTAACATAACTAACCTAATTAGGGCTGACGTCATAGTTGAATATTTCATCTTGGTGCAGCAAAACTGTGATATAAGCAATTAAATGATGATTTGAAGCTTTTATTGAGTAAATCATTGATTGGACTTATTGTTGGCTTAATCATCTCTTTAGATATTGATGAATTGATGGTCTTTCATAAGCTAATTGATAAAACGTTGACTTCATTTTATATCTATTGCATTGCTTATTGGATAATATCAGATAGTCATTGAAGCACTAACCCTTTGAGTTATAGCTTGCAAATATATATATTGTATTGTTGTTGTCTTGTTCCGGGCAGGTGTTTTCAATAGGGCATACACTTCGTTTATTGGCCGATTAGCCAGACTATCTGACCTAGGTGGTAACCTGTGAGGAGGGAACTCTAAAACTTGACCTTGTATCTTCTGCCTCTTCAAACCCCAGGTTACTAGGGACGTCTCCCTTGGGTTAACTGCCCTAAACAGAAAGAACCTCCCCATCGAGGTGACATTGGGTGGGGAAGGTTCCTGTTATGTCAGTTTGATCTTTACCCCTTAGCCTATGACCTAAACTACAAACTGTGCGATAACAGGCCTCCAAGGATATGGCCTCTAATCCACTGAAACCAAGTCCCAAAATGTAGATCAGGGGTTAGAGAAACCCTCTGATGAACCTCCAAGCTATTGGGAGTGATCTCCTGCTCCAACTCACAAGATCCACTATGTAGAATACGCCCTCCTGAAGAGAAACACACCCTCTTGAGTGATATGACGAATGGGCTGATGAATCCACTCAAACAATGATGCAAAAAGGTGCTATGGTGATGGAAAATGATCCTCGAGTGAATCTATTGAGGATCTAGCCACCTCTGAGCAAATCAAACTGCTCTCTCAAGAACAATGTGCCCTAGCTCTGTAGAAATACTCCAACAATACGCCATGCCTCCACAAACAACCACAGAATGGAATAGAACCTAAACTAGAATGGTGATGGAGGAATCTTTCACCTCCTTGGCCAAGCTTGGATCATGAAAGGTGGAATCTTTCACCACCGAGTTGATCTCTAGGGTTTGTTCAGTCAAAACCCTCAAAACCCCCAAGTGCATGGGCTCTCTAGCAAGAAGCCAGACATCAAAATGATAATCAACATAATGAGAGAATAGAGGCCAGACTCTCTCTTTTATCCCCCCTGTTCAACTTTCCTCTCCAAGTGACTTTTACTTTATTTTATCATTCCTCAATTAAATCACTTTATTAATTAATTAACCATTTACCTCTAAAAAGTGATTTATCCATCCTTATGGCTTCTCTAGCCACTGAAAGTCACTTCTCATCATCTTATCCTATAGTGCTCTTCCTCCCGATTCCGATGAGCTATTACACTAAGAGGTTTCTCCAATTATTATGCCCAATATGACCTTCTTAGTGAATTTAATTAAATTATAACCTATAATAACTCAAAATTATTGAAATTGTCGGAATGCAACAGAGCCAAAGCGAAGCTGTGCGGAATGGATCTTGATGATGAAATATGATGATCGATGCAAGTCGGGCCCAATAAAACCCCTCAATATCTTTGGAACTCACTGTAAACCCCATCTGGATACTTTGGCAAGCATCCCACTATGTATCATAGCAGCAACCAAAATTGGGGACATTACAATCCTCCCTGCTAAAAATATTGCTTGTCCTCAAGCAATAACTGAATCAATATACATATGGTACTGAGGTCCCATATCCACCTATGTGACATAAAGTATTGTCCCCTCAAGATTCCACGCATGACCCCCAAATGCTCCTGATGAGTAGAATGATCATGTGCCATAGATCCTTGGTCAACTCCTCAAGCAACCACTCCATTGGAATATCAATTCCACCACACTCTGGAATACCAAGCACTCTAATATTTGGATCCCATATCAAGATGCAAACTGTAGTTCCCTGTGAAGTATAGTCCTGTAAGATATCATTGAAATATCCCTGATCCGGCTGATCAAGATATTTGCTACTGTTCTACTGCTCTGGCGTGTAGATCTGATACACTGGGGGTTTCTGGATGCGTTTTAGCTGGGTGATTGAGATGTTCTTCGGTTATTGTGTTTGCATGTTGGTTATTATGGTTGCATGTCTGTTATTACAAGTGCATGTTGCATAATAAAGGTTTAACAATCATAAAAAGACGCATGCAAGAGTATATAAGGTCAACTGCTCAATATCATGAATAATAATCGTTCATGCATGGGAATACAAATAGCCTACTGAAATATAGAGCCTAGACGTCAGTCAGATCTCATGGATCTGTACTGGAATACAATCAAATAACAAAGAAATAGCCGTGACCGCAAGAAGACAACAGAGTTGCTGCATGCACGGATAGATAGACAAAAATGAGCGATCCCGAAGAAGTACAGTAACCGTTACCAGCTGGAAAACTCTATCTAAAGAATCCACTGTCAGAATGAGCTCGAAACTGCTCCAATCAATGCGCCCTGACCTCTACATTGGAAATAATGTTTGACGGAACTCGGATCGGACCTCTACGGCATTGGATCTGGACCCCTGGGGGGTTTGCACCCCTCCTTGGGCATTGAATGCGCCCCAAAGGATTCCACCGTCGGAATCTGCTGCTATGTAGCTTAAAACGATCGTCTCGTCCAATGATGAAATGGGTCGGAAGGGTTTGGCCGGATCTGATAGGAAACCCCTGCATGCAATGCCAAACGTCTGTCCGGAATGACTGTGCCCAAAATGACTGTATGGGTCGATTTGGAAGATTCCGCTGTCGGAATCTGATGATAAATGGCTCAATGGAAGCGCCCTGGTTGGATCTCTACTGGGTCGGAATGAATCTGCAATCGGGACCACGGTCTACTGCAGATCTCTAAATCTCCAAAATGACTTGCGCCCTCCCAGGCTGAGCTGCGCCCTCCACAACAATCTCTCCTTAAAAGAACGGTGAAATACCTGGATGGTATCTTCGATGGGCTAGGGTGTGTCTCTCAACACCGAAATCGATCAATGGTGGTGGTTTCCTCCAGAAATCCACAAAACAGTAAGGTCGGCTCTCCTCCTCCTCTTGGAAGTCTCAACATCAAATCATAACAATGCATAATCAATTAGGTTGCTTTACCCTTCCTTTATAGCTTCCCGAAACCCTAATTCGTTGTTGACCTTTTCCCTCCAAGTGACTTTTACTTTATTTTATTATTCCTTGATTATATC
>ML836468.1:16061-31332 GCA_009831015.1 Picea engelmannii | reverse complement strand
CCATTACATCATTAGAGAAACCAAAAAATGACCATACCTTATAAAAAATGAAAATTTATAAATAACAATTGATTTGAAAATTCATTTACCATTTCATTTGCAAGGATTTTTGGAGTAGTGGAGAATCTCATTTTGAAGCAGATTTTGTTTTTCTCACTGCCAGAGCTACGGTTCACCATTTTGCTCGTCATTTGGACCAGGTAGGTGTCCATCTCTTTCTCTTTCAATTGCATGGTTTTACATCCATTTTCATATCATTATTTATTTTAAAACACGAAGCCCTAAGTCGCCCCAATTAGAACCAAATCGGCCTCTTTCAAAAACTAATGGAAAAGGGGAATTATTTTACAAAAAATGCTTTAAAGAAAGATGGTTAAGATGTCAACATCCTTGTGGTCAATTAGATAGGTCATTTTTAGTAAAATAACTCATAAAAAATCCTCCCAAGTGCCCATGCAGCCCCTAAAGTTGTTTTGAATTTTTAAAATGTTTTCATCAATGTTTGATAAATGTTAAATGTTTAGGGGAGGGCGTGGTGGTTAAAAGAGTGAGTGGTTGCTTTTAGATGATGTGGGAATCTTATTTCATGTTTTAAATTGCTTTTGAAAATCGCCGAAATTGCCAAAACGTGGGAATAACGAATTTTTTTATTTTTTTGTTTTGTAGGTAACTTCGGCAATCATCATTGAATGGAAAGAGAGGGAACATGAGATGGATGACTTAGCCACCCTATGGAGTCCTCGTACACGGGCCACTTTGTGAGCTTGTGGCTTGCTCAAGTTCTTCAAGTTGCAAAAAATGAAGAGAGAGATGTTATTGCTCGAGCATATGATTGGCCTCTGGGATGTTGCAGAACAAGGATTCTGTATCGGCACACAAATTTTAACCATTGAGTTAGAAGACGTGCACTTTTTGACCGGCCTCTCAAAAAGAGGGGTCCCCATATCTTTCACTGGGCAGAGGGAATTACCTGAACAAGTGGACGTGTATCTGGCACGCCACTGCATCCCAGGAGAAAGGTTGGTAGGGGGCAGAATCCCTATCAAGGATGTTCAAGATTTTCCCCTCCGGTCTATACTGTTTGCTATCACGAGCATGACCGACAGCACTAGTGCTCATCTGGCATCAATATCATAGGTGGATTACGATGTTCAGTGTTTGGAACCAACACTGTTCAACTGGAGTGTAGCGTTCTTTCGAAATGTGAAGGAACAAATCTCACGGTGCAGGACTGGTCAGAAGCAGTTTGGTTATGGCTCATTTTTGGTCTCATTTTTTCTAGAGCGCATCCCTCAAATGAAGCCTCAGATAGCACAGGCGGTGCGACCAGTGGATGAACCTAGGATGGAAAGGTGGGCTAGTCTATCTCCAAGGCTAGTTTCAGAGTCAGAGTTCCATTTCAATGGTGATTTCTTTGCCTGGCTGAGACGACAGTACCTTTGGATAGAGGAATTCCCTTATGCTGATGTAGATTTCCGCGGGAGTATGGACTTGATTTTTCCCACGGGGGAAAACTGGGATGAGACAAGTAAGAGCCTAAGCCATACCTTGTCTAGTTTTTGTTCTTTAAGTTTTTGATGTATATATATTTTTTGGGGGTATGTAAAAGAGTTCTAACAGATGTATTGTTTCCAACATGCAAACAAGGGAGCAGTGTGCCCGACTGATATACCGGTACCGGGGCGTCGCGGAGGTGCCCCAGTTGTAGCAGATCCAGTAGTACTAGCAGTAGGTCTCCGAGAGGTTGAGAGGAACCTCCAAGGCCTTACGATGGGTATCCCTCCTCTGTGGAGGGGGGAAGTGCCTTTACATATGCAGAGGCACACTGTAGGAGTACCAGAGAATATCAATTCTCTATTGAGGCGTGTAGTGCGTGCGGTGATGTGTTACTCGTAGCACAACGTAGTGCGGGGAGATTAGAGTCTCTCCTACGATCATGTTTTTGTATGCCTTGTCAGACGATGTTGTATGGGTGGAAAGACCCAATATTTTTTTCTTCTACATACCTTTTGATGTAATACAAACATTTCATTCATGCCATATCTATATATATATACAGTTTTGAGTCTTTATGATGTCGATGATTTGTACATGATGATGTCTGTGATGTGTTTTAATTTACATGTAATGTATAGTTTTTTTTTCCTTGAATCTTATATGTGGGCAAGATATTGATCCATGATATAATTAGATAATGAATCCGAAACACTATTAAGTTCTCTCGGAATGTGTCTATATTCGATGTAATCAAACATTCATTCGAGATGATGAAATTGAAAGTGTAGGCGTAGCAGGATAGGACTACGGATAGCGTAGATGCGGTTGATTTGATAAACCACAAGTTGGGAGTCTAAGTAAATAATGATGCGAGAGATACCTAGGGAGGAAGCTTGGGTCAACAGTCCAATGAAAGTGTTATATTCTGCCATATTGTTGGTTGTTGGTCCTAAACAGATGCCTCCTGAACTTGCCACCTGGTCAAATTGGTAAATAACCCAAGCTGTTGAAGCAATGTTCCGAGTATGTTGGCTAGCGCCATCCGCGAACCCAAAAAAGATAGGAAATGAAGATGTCATCTGCGCATGAAAACACAGGCACAGTCATGAGTGGAAACGGTAAAGACTCGAGCACACAAAAGAAATAGACACACCAAAACTAAATACAATAATGTAATAAGTACAAATGCTAGGTGATCTAGGCATAGTACTTCTTAAGGTAAAGCCCGTTTCGGGGCTCTCCCAGGGAAATTCCATCATGATCAACTAATTCATAGGCACCTTTATGTAGGACATGTTTCACGATGTAGGGACCGTGCCACATGGGTTCTAACTTTCCTGTCCCCAATTTATCGTGCACTTGGTCGTAAACAAGGACTAAGTCTCCTTCTTCGAAAGTCCGAGGGTGGAAGGATTTGTCATATTGACTTTTAATTCATTTTTGATGTGCCTCATTGGTGAGAGCAGCATCGCGATGTGTTTCGTCCAGTTTGGATAGATACAAAAATCGTTCTTCTTCAGCAGAAGTATGGGGCAGGAGTTCTACTTTTAGTTTGAGTGATGGAATCTCACACTCGATCAGTAGGACGACTTCAATGCCATAGACCAACTGGAAAGGAGTGAATCCAGTTGAAGTTTTCACAGAGGTGCGATAGGCCCAAAGAGTGGAGAACAGTTGTAAATGCCATGATGTTTTTTTTTCCCCTACCATGCGTTGGATCATGGTTTTTAGGACTTTGTTCATAGCCTCAACTTGTCCGTTATCTTGAGGGTAGTAAGGGGATGAGTTTTCATGGAGATAACCCAATTTGACATGTAACTCGCTCATCATCTAGTTTTTGAAGTGTGCACCATGGTCAGTGACAATGGCACGTGTTACCCCAAAAAAGTTATGATGTGGTTGAAGAGGAATAGAGATGCAGTACGGCCATCATTCAGAAAGGTAGGCATAGCCTCAACCCATTTGGTGAAGTAGTCGATGGTGACGATGATGTAACCGTGCCCCTCGGATGAGGTATGCTTACACTGCATGAAATCAATGCCCTATTTGGCAAAGGGACCGATGGCGATAATAGGGTGCAGCGCCATAGGGTGGGTGCGTGCCTTCTTGTTAAAGATTTGGTAGGGTGGGCATTTTTTGATGGCCTCGATACAATCTTTGAAAATTGAGGGCCAAAAGTAGCCGACATGTAGTATTTTTTGGGTTGTGGCCATCCCGGAAAGGTGACCGCCATAGGCGCCAAGGTGACAATCGTTCAAAATGTGTTTAGCCTCCTCGTGAATCAGACATCGCCAAAGGATGGTGTTGATACCACGACGATACAAAGTGTCTCCAAGGATGATATAACGGCGAGAGTGGTGACGAATGCGTCGACGCTCTTCGCGAGAGATGTTGGGCTGAAAACGTTGTGTTTGAAGGTAGAGGAGAATTTCTCCGTACCAAGGATCAGAGGTGTTGATGAGAAAGAGAGATTCGTCAGGGAGGGAATCTCTAGGTTCAATGTTTTCATCAGCACGAGGGAGAGCACAGATAAGCTCGTCAAACACCAGGGATTTTTTGGCTTTAGCCTTCGTAAACTCAATATCGAATTCTTGAAGAATAACGATCCATTTTGAATATTTTCCCCCAAGTACTTGACATGTCAAGACGTGGTACATGGGGTTGGAGTCTGCGATTACCGTGGTGGTGCGTAATAAGATGTAGTGGCAGAACCTTTGGACAGCGATGACGGCTGCCAGAGCCAGTTTCTCAACAAGTGAATATCTGAGTTCAGGTATAGATAAACTCTTGCTCAGATAATAAATCACATGTTCTTCGTCGTTGGGGTCTTCTTGGACTAACACCATTGCGATGGTGGAAGTAGAAGCGGCCAAGTAAAGGATATAATCCTTTGTATATTCAGGGGGATGCAACAAAGGTGCATGGTTCAAAGCATGCTTGAGAGCGTCGAATGACCATTGAGCGGTGTCATCCCAGATGAAAGGGACATTCTTTTGCAGTAACCGCATAAATCCTTTAGTGATATCAGCATAGTTACAGATGAAACAACGAAGAAAGTTTGCTTTGCCTTGCAAACTCTGGAGTTGGGTTAAATTGGTGGGTGGAGGTAAAGTTAAGATGGCTTTGATATTTAAGGGATCCACCTTGATCCCATCTTTGGAGACAATGAAACCGAGGAGTCGACCGGATTTGACAGCGAAAATGCATTTGTGTGGATTCAGACGAATACGGTAGAACCTACATCGAAGAAAAATTGCTCGTAAATGATCAATGTGATTGGATCGATTTAGCGAATGTGCGGGTAAATCATCGAGATACGGTTCTGCTATATGTTTGATGTCATGAAAAGTGTATGACATGGCTCGCTGGAAAGTAGCACCAGCATTTTTAAGGCCAAAAGGTAGCTTTCGGTAGGCGAAATTACCCCAAGGGAAGATGAAGGTTGTCTTGTGTTGATCAGCAGGTAAGATTTCAATCTGGTTATATCCAGAAAAACCATCCATGAAAGTGAAGATTACGCTCCTCATGCAATTATCGATGATTTGATCGATGAAGGGCGTAGGGTAGTTGTCCTTAGGAAAATCTTTGTTGAGATCGCGATAGTCAGTGCAAACACAGATGGTCCCTTGTTTCTTAGAAACTGGAACAAGGTTGGAGACCCATTCGGTTAAAGGGACGAGATAGATGAAGCCCGATTTTAGAAGTTTTTCAACTTCTACCTTTATAGATGCGATTTTCTTAGGATGAACCGGGAGAAGATTTTGTTGAACCGGTTTCGCGTTAGGGTAGGTTTTGATTTCGTGTATGACAATTGAAGGGTCGATCCCTAGCATTTCCTCGTAACTCCATGCGAAGATATCACAGAATTCCTTGAATAAAGCGATGTAAGAAACCACTTCATCGGGTGTGCAATTAGCACCAAGGTTAATTTTTTCCACAACACCTTCGTTGATTAAAATGTCAATCGTGATCGTAGTCGAGATGTTACCCATGTTCCCCTCAGAGAGAGTATCTTGTGTGAGGATAGGAGATTGCAGAGCTTCGGTAACATCGGGAGGGAAGACAGATCGGATGTCTTGGTGGATTTATTCCAAAGGTGGAAGAAAAGAGGATCGATGGTGGTTGTCATCCCAGGGAAGATCGTCAATGCTAAGCATTTCCATGATAGATTCGTCTGAAGGAAAAATTTGGGAAATGTAATCAACGACAGATGATAAGGAATCTAACCACGAGGGCACTGAATAAGTATTGGGTGCCAACAAATGTGAAGTATTCTAAGAGGGAGAGGTAGATTGAATAGCTACGTATGCGGCCTCAGCTAGGCTCAGTGGCATAGTTTCACCGAGCACATCGAATTCCAAAGGACTGGGCACAATCCAAGGATCAGATGATTCCAAGGATTGATAAGGCATAGTCAAAATCATATTGACGGCGGCAATATGATGTGCGGTAGGTGGAAGTGGTGTAGGGAAAGTACCCATGAGGCTAGAATCTTTCAATAATCCAACACCAATGCTTTCATACGCAACCAGGTGGTCTCCTAGAAAAGGAATGTTGTTGGTAGCAGGGATGCGAGCGTCGGGTGTGCAGAAATCAAGTTGATCGATGGTAAAAAAATTTCCTTGATGGGGGAATTGTACACATCGAAACACCGATGAGGAAAAGATAGTCATAGCGTAGAATCAACTTCTTCCAAGTAGTAGGTTGTAATCGATGGGAGCATCGACCACCTCGACATCAACAGTAACAGTTTTTCCGCCCAATTGAACGGCTAAGGATTGTAATAATCCATGAGGATGAAAACCTCGTCCATTGAAGGCACGTAACATGGTAGTGGATTTGTTAAGGGCAGGTGATTTCAAGCCTTTCCAATAGGCTAGAGACATGACACAGGTGGAGGCTCCCTCATCCAGGATAGTCCGGTGGATTTGTTGATTGTGAACAACAACATCGATTTGGAAAGCTAGCTGGTGGGAGAGTCGCGGTTGATGATCGTCTAGATTAAACGTGAGGTAGTTTGATGACTCAGGATCAAAAGCACCGATAGTGGCTAATATCGTTCTACGTTGGCTAGGACAGTGTTGTAGAACTTCCAAGGAAGACATAGCACACGGGGCTTGGGCCAAATCTTCTACGATATTGTAGTTTTGGGCAGCCCGTGAATTAGGATTGAAGGTGGATTTCTGGATGGTTCTCTTAGGAGGGCGTAAGATAGAGTCAAACAAAGTTTTCTCAATCTGGAGTGGCCCGGATGGAGGGCTAACAGATGGATGATTGATGGAGGATGGTAACGGGTCTGACAGAGAACCATTAGCAATCTTCGGTTTATCAGGTTTAACTGGTGTGTCATATGTCGCAGAGTGAGTAGTTAGATTAACTCCGTTAAAAATGTAGATGTGGGCACTTGTCGAGGCCTCACCATGGGGTTGGTTGGAACTTCCCCCCGGTGTGGGGGTTTGTGCAACCAAAGATTGTTGCTACGGAAAAGGCTGAGTGAGCACAACGGGTTGTGAATTTCCCTTGAAAAGTTTGGCCACTTCATCGCGATGTGGGCAGTCTCAAGTGTAGTGATCGTCACCACAAATGAGACATGGGAATTTCGGTTTTCGTTGTGGTTGTTTTTCGGTAGCAGGGGTTTGCGGTTGGGTCTTGGTTTGTTCATTGTCGTTGTTCTTCTTTGGTTTGTTTCTCGCTTTCTTCTTGCCCCCAAGTTGTTTTGAAGGGGTTGACTGGAACGCATTCACATCAGAGACCTGAGTTTGAGGGGGAGTAGAAGAGGGTGTAGTCGAACTAGGGGCAGCCATCGGAGCGGGCCACCGGATTGTTCCAGTAGATTGGGTAGTAGATTGAGTTTTGACGGAGCCAATAACTCCATCCGCATGTGAAGTAGTCGATGGTTTGGATGGATCCTTAGTGGCACGGGTAGCGTTCGGTATCAACTCATATAGAGTACCGGATTGTGAATAGACTAAGTCTAAGTACTGAGCTCGGGCAATGGCTTCTTCCTCGGTGACTACACCACCCACGGCAACGTCACGAGCGATCTGAGGTAACAACGATTTAGTGAACCATTCTGCTAACAATTGGTCAGGAATGACCGCTTTGATTAGCCTTCGTCATCGTATCCATTCATGAATGTGGTTGGAGATATGTACGGAAGTTGTCTGACGAAGGGAGGTTAATAGTTCAGTACCTGTCTCGTATCGAATGGGTAGTTGGAAATGCGTGAGGAAGGACATGGCGAAGGAGTTGAAATCGTGAAAGGATGCGCATGGTAATTCAATATACCATTTCGCTACGGAACCCGTAAGTGTTCGTTGGAAAAGACACAAATGAATCGAATCGTCCATGAGGGAGTTGGATGAACACCACAAATGGAAGGTCATCACGTGGTTGTTCGGGTCTTCTCTAGACTTTCCGTCAAATTTTGGGATATCAGAAGGAAGTTTAGCTGGAATAGCTGGCCAAACCGGAGAATGATAAATAGGATCATTCGTTAACCGAGACAAGTCTGGAAGGTCCAGGGTGGCTAGAAAAGGTAGTTTTCGGTTAACCTGTGGGTAATGTTGGTGTGGTATAGGGACACCAGTGGGGCCCAATACTAGGTTATGTGGATAATTATAACTCGTGGGCCCTCTCATGTGAGGTTGGTTTTGACCAAGGTACATAGGATTTGATATGTTTTGAGGAGCATGTGTGAGCGGAGGATAACCGGATGGGTTTCCTTGGGAAAGGATGTTCCACGGATTGGGTGCGACGGACACATTTTGTCCATGTGGTTGATGGTGGGCTCCGGATTGAGGCTACCCCCCAGCATGAGGGTGTCCCCCGAATGGAATTTTTCCTCTGGTGGGAGGATTATCCCCAACATTAGGGTTCCCCCCGAATGGAATTTGTCCTCCGGTGGGAGGATTGCCCCCAGCACTAGGGTTCCCCCCGAATGGATTTTGTCCTCCGATGGGAGGATGCCCCCCAGTTTGAGGTAGAGTTCCCGGGATCTGAAAGCCAGATGTCAATGACTGACCGGTGTTTCCGAGCGGGTTGGGACCACCAAGACCAGTCCCTCCGGGTTGTTGTATAGGTATGGAAATTCCCGGTATAATTTGGGCAGTGGTGGGAGTAGGAGCATTCAGTGCCCTAAATCCAAAAGGGAGTGTAGGTATTTGTGTTTCAGGTGTGCCAATCGGGGCTTGATTAACTACCGCGTTACTGACAGGGATAGTTGGAATGTGTGGGGCCATTGTTGAATGGACCGTCTGGAGGGGAATAGTAGACCTTGGGCCAACGGTCGATGTGTTCAGACCAACGGGTGGTGTGGCTGTAAAAGTGGTGGTACCGGTGAAGTGATTTGGGATTACAGTGTAGGAAAAAGGTGCATCGGCACCTTCCCCTGTTCCATAAAGATCTTGCACCAAGCGTGGTGGACTCCGAACAACGTCTGCGGTCCAAAAGGGGTCACTGGCTAAAGGGTTTTGAGAAGACCCAGCCGGAATGTCAGAAGGATTGATGACAACAAATTCTCCAGTGGAATTCAGGTGGAGGATCTATCATTCGTATCCCTCGAGAATGTGGTAAGCTTCTGGAGATTTTGAGACAATTCGAAAATTCTCCAAAGGAATGGGAACTTCTTCCTGGGAAGTTGTAGTATTTTGAACCTCTCTCTGTTGAGGAGATTCCTCCATAGACTGAGGGGGTAAAGGGGTGTTTCCTTCCATATTTTCTGGAGGAAGTCCCTGTAGCCTCCACGAGCGGTGTGGAGGGTCGATGTTGGCAAAGAAGAGTCAGCGAAAGATATCTATGGCCAACTAGCGAAAATAAACAACACACGCTAAAAAATCTAAGAATCACAACCAAGCAAACAGGACCTTCTTTTGATGACCGTACTAGTTGGTGATGAAATCTAATGTCACGTGATCAAGTCCAGAAGGGGCAGGGATAGGGTGGAATAGTTACAATGGCGACCTGCTTAACGGACTTACGCCTTGGTGCAAGCTTCCATGCAATAATTGTGGATTTACCCTCCAAGGATCCCGAGTGAGTTTGACCAATGTCTGCTCCAGGTACAATGAGACTTCTCATCACCGTCACCTTGTGTAAGACCCTAAATTTTATGGCCACTAAGGTTACCAATTCATAGTCATCCCCTGGGCGGGAACAGTCGATAGTACGATCCAAACGTACAGGCAGGGTATCAAGCCTGAAATCAACTAAAAGGCTTCCACGCAGTAATTGTGGATTTACCTCAAAGTGATCCCCATAATATGATCTGACCACCACAATCAGTTAAACCATGGAGGGTTAGTCCCCGTAGCTCACCCGAATGTGACCTCGTGCGTAACCCCTGTGTGAGAGGGGGATCCCAGGCAGACTTATACGATAACTAGATTTGACTCTCCCTAATTCAGGATGCTAGTGTCTGTTTAGGAAACTTTGGAGAGTTATTCTCACAGCCCTAATCCAAAGTACTAAGCCTAGTCTACTATTGGTGGAGGATCCTAGAAAAGAAAAAGTTCTAGATAACTTTTAATTAGCGTTGATTTTATGGTTGTTCTTTATGCAAAGGGGTGCATGGAAGTGAAACAAATGGGATTATGACTCAAACCCAAAGAATGCATCAAATATGATAAGCAATAATTTCCTTTCAATGAACATCTATCTAAAGGAGAGAGAAAATTCTTTTCACTAATCAAGCACAAATAAGGAATTCCCTCAAACGATTCTTTTTCTCAATCAAATCATGATGTAATGCTAAAAATTTGAAATGCCTTCTAATATGCACAATCAATCATAAATATGTCTTTTATTGTTTGTATATGAATGATGATCAATTCAACACAATACTCATCTTGCTAATTATCTTTCTTGTATGAATGAAAAACAAACTAGCACAAGCAAAAGTCATACAAACAATACACCCTTTCGTTGCAATCAAAACGAAAAGTGAAAGAAAAGAAACAATCAAAGAGAAAAACAAACTTCACACCCAAAAGCAAAATTTGAAGAACAATGATCTTGACTGAAATTGAGATAAACAGGTCTGTAGGCCTTTGATGACCTTCACCAGGGTTTTTACTCAGCTGATGAGGAGAGAAAAACAATGCATGGGTTTCAAACTTCACTCAACAAAAAAAATTCAATGAAAATAGTGAAGAAGGCTACAAAATCCAACTAGTAAGATGTTTAGTCTTCAAGCCAAAAACAGATGTGAAGGCTGAAAGGGAAGAAACATTGACTCACAAGGTCACTCAGCAGAGGAGACACAAAGGCAACACCCAGAGAAAGTAATTCTGGAAGGTTTTTTGGGCCAAAGAGGGTTGGCTCTCTGTTTCCAAATGCAAGGAGAATTATAGTGCTCTGTGTAAGGCTATGAGGGAGCATTGGCACTCTGTTAATACTGGGACAGGGGCGCCAGGTTCAAAAATTCCCAAAAATGTCAAAAAATCAAAAAATTGCAATTCAATTTGGACAATTATGCTGAGTATGATGGGGTAAGGAGCCAATCAATTCATGAAACCAATCAAAAGAGGAGTGAACCAGATCTGAAACAATCAAGGGATATAACTAGGTCAATGAGGAGAAATCAAAACAAGAAGTTTCGATTCAAGGCTATCTCCCCAGTGAAGTCGCCAGTTTCTGTTGTAGGAAAACCTCCCTGCAGACAGGTAGATTGCCTCAAAGAGCTTGACCCTAGCTCTAAGACATAAAATGCTTAACGTGGAAACTGACTTCCTTTCAAATCTATCTAAGCTAACACATGAGAAGGAAGGATGATAGAAGTACCTTTTTATCGAAATTTGTCCCTGCACGCTCCGAGTTGTGCTCCAATCCTTTGCTCCTCGTTGAGTTCTGCAGACAAACAAGATACAACCACTTCCTACTCTATTGATATTAGCTTGAAAACATATCTATCAACTGATGATAAGTTCATGTGACATTAGACACAAACTAGAAAGAAACAGGACAAGCGTGTCATATTAATGAGAATAACAATAGCAGTACTTACAATCGTAGATGTGAATGCGACAACTTCATCAAGTCCCCTTCGTCTAACCCTTGCCTGAAAGATCCACAACCTAGACAACAACAGCTTCACTGATCACTCTCCTTTGGCTGACTGTGTGTTTCCTTCAAGATCATAAGTTTCATACCAGCAGTTCTTCCCCCTTTCCACCATCATAGAGCTCGCTTATATATGTTAAGAGGAGCTTAACCTCTTGAGTTATCTTTAGAACAAGTTGGGAAATTCCTCCTTAGATCAGGGATCTCTTGATGAAACCAAGAATTTGAACACAACTACCTCCTAATCTCGAAAGATCCTCCCCTTATTCTCCTCAAAGGGCCAACTACTGCCTCAGATTAGGCAGCGCTCCCTTAGAAGGGGCATCCGAGCATTGTAGCGCTCCCTCGTAAGATTTTAGAGGGCGCCAGTGCTCCCAAGATGAGTAGCGCTGGTTTAGAGGGGGAAGGGGGGCGTTATAATGCTCCTTGAAGCCCTATAGGGGAGCACCATTACTCCTAGAGATGATATAGGGGAGTGCTCCCCCTCAGAACCTTTGTTTCAGAGCTCTCTTCAGGTGCCAAGAGTTATTTGACTTTAGTAAACCAGTTCTTCTTCTTCAAATCAAGCACATGAGATGTTTTAAGTGTCTCCTTAGTGTCATCGCCATGGCAATATGCTTGAACATCATTTGCGACACTTGTAACCAACTTGCGACACTTGCAAAAGTTGTAAGGAAGATGCAACACTTACGACAATTGAGAGAAACATGCGACACTTATCCAGCTGAGTAATTTTGATGTGTAATAGTTACTGGTGCATATAGAATATCCATGATTGATGGCTTCTCTAGTTATAATCAGATATCAGTCATTCCCGAAGACAAGGAAAAAACGGCCTTCACCACTCCTTGGGGCACATTCATGTATGCCAAAATTCCTTTCGAACTGATGAATGTAGGAGAAACATTTCAACGAGCCATGGACATAGCCTTCATCGGGGAGAAAGACTAGTTTGTGGTAATCTATCTAGATGACATCACGGTCTTCTCCAGGACAGACAAGGAGCACTGTTGCCACTTGAGGAGGGTTTTCCTGAAGTGTCTAAGGTTTGGCCTATCTTTAAACCCCAAGAAATCTTTGTTCGCTATGCAGGAAGGGAAGCTATTTGTAATGCCCATATATTTACAAACATCATTAAGTCTCATAACATTTTATGAAATAAACTGAAACAATAACTTTCAAGCATAATATTGATTTTGTTAACAGAAACTTTAGTAGCTTAGATTTATCATTAAATACTGAATTCATGGTAGAAAGAAATAAATACATAACTTGACAAAGTACCTGGTTCTGATGCTAATTTATGTTGCCTGCTGCCTTGCTGCACAGTCCAGTCCTGCCACAGACACAGAAAATAATTGCCCAAAACTAATGTCCACCCTACCAACTAGGAAAATGACCTAGCTCCAGGATACCTACAGATATCCTGGCCCCCGTGCCCAAAACCTCTAGCAACCCAGTGCCTCCCCTGATCAAAGCCACAGTCCAGAACACTCTGTTCCTTGCTCACAGCAAGCCAACAGTCCACAAAATATACCACAGGCTCACAACCAATACAATAGTGCAYAGAAAATACCACATAGAAACTCTKCTCCCGRCAAAATGCAATGGTTCTCGGCCAATACAACCGGCTCAGCAATACASTCCSCMGCATCCATCCCCGCYGAATGGTGCRCACATMCCCCTCTTTCCCCCCCTTATTCCTCCCGACCGACTCACGCCTTTACTTCACAACCACCCTCGTCCCCCTCCATACTCCTTCCATTAATATTTTATCTTCTCGGGACTCATGGCTTTCCCTCTCTGCATACGCCACCATTTTATATCATTTTCCTTGATCTTTTTAGATTATAATTCTCAGGGCATTAAATGTGGTTTGTAGTTAGAGTATTACTTAAGTAATCACACTTATTTTCTTTAATTAATTTTGCTTTATAATCTTTAATCATGTATCCAATTAGGTTCGTTACACTATTAGGCCATATAGTGTCAGCAGAGGGAGTAAGGATTGACCCTAGCAGGGTAGAATCACTTCAAACCCTGTCACTTCCCAGATCTAAGAAGGAATTTCAGGCCTTTTTTGGGAAGATAAATTTTCTAAGGAGGTTTGTCTCAAATTTTGCTGAGTTGGTGAAACACATCACAACCATGCTCAGAAAGGGAAATGAAGTGAAATGGACTACTGAACCCAGGGAATCTTTTGTCCAAATAAAGAAGGCATTGACTATTATTCTAAATATTTCCTGATTATTCTAAAGATTTCCTGATTTTTTCTTTTGCTTCTTGTGATACAGTAGTAGCAGTCTTGTTGCAGAAAAATGAGCAAGGGCAAGAGAAACCAATTGCCTTCTTTAGAAAGGCATTGATAGATGCATAACTCTGGTACGATATCATGGAAAGCAGGCTTACGCCTTGGTAAAATCCCTCAAAGATTTCAGAGTCTATGTCTTGCACTCAAACATCACCGCATACGTTCCTTCTGCCTCTGTGAAAGACATCCTCGTATAGCCTAACACAGATGGGAGAAGAGGTAAATGGATTGCCAAGATCCTATAATTTGATCTGGAGGTTAAGCCCACCAAATTGATAAAGGGGCAGGGTTTAGCCAAGTTGCTGGCCGAATCCAATTGCAGAGCCTTGGGAATTAACTTCATCAACGAGCAAGCCGGGTCATCCGACGAGCATTTCCAGAGTGCCCTATCACTAGTAGCATGCACCTGGTACAAGGATATATTGTATTTTCTACACGAATTGAGGCCTCCTAATGGAATGGAAAAGAGCAAGGCGAGAGCTTTAAAGCTCAAGGTAGTAAGATATTGCCTCATCGACCAAACCTTGTACTGGAAAGACCCTTTAGGGGTATTCTTAAGGTGCCTGGACCCATAAGAAGCTTAGCAGGTTACATTTGATTTCCATAGTGGCCTTTGTGGGGGGCATCATTTCTGGAAGACCACAACCCATAAGATCCTCCGAGCTGGGTATTACTGGCCCACTTTTTTCCTTGATGTCTGCAGAGAAATCAGAGCTTGCATCAAATGTCAGAAGTTCTCAGGTAAGTAGCAGCTCAAATCTCTGCCATTAAAGCCTATAGTGGTTTCAGCACCCTTTAAGCAGTGGGGATTGGACTTCATTGGAGAGATTCATCCTCCCTCAAGTGGCTAGCACAGATGGATCCTCACTACGACAGATCATTTCACCAAGTGGATAGAGGCGGTTCCCACCAGGAGCACTTCCTACAAAGTCATTATCAGCCTCCTGGAAGACATCATAGCTAGATTTAGTTGCCCTAGCAGAATTATCACTGATAATGCTACCTCCTTCAGGTCTGAGCCTCTGATCAAGTTCTGTGAACAGTTTAAGATTTCATTGATTCACTCTACTCCCTATTATCCTCAAGGGAATGGACTGGTAGAGTCTTCAAATAAAATCCTGATCAATATCATTAAGAAATTGTTGGAAGATAATAAAAGGTCCTGGGATTCGAAGCTCAAATTTTCTCTATGGGTTGATCGGGTGACAACCAAGAAGTCCCTGGGCATCTCACCTTTCCAACTTGTTTACAAAACAGAGGTCGTTTTGTTAAGGTCCTAACCCGCACATAGGTAGATTAATGTATTCGGATGTAATAAAGGTCAATATTAATAAGACCTTTCAATAAAATAGAATAAGGCGGATGTAAGAAGACCTAATAGAAGCTTCCGCTTCTAGAAGGATC
>ML836468.1:0-10170 GCA_009831015.1 Picea engelmannii | reverse complement strand
GGATGTAAGAAGACCTAATAGAAGCTTCCGCTTCTAGAAGGATCTTCCTCTAGATGCTTCTTTTTAGTATAAATAGGAGTCGAGGGTATGAGAACCCTAGCTTGGATATTATTGTAACAGAGCGCTGCTCGATTGGAGCTTGCTCCCTCGAAGAGGCCTGTGAACATTGCTATCTGAATCAAGTGCTATTTCTGCTCAAGTGCTATTTCTGTTGCTATTTCGTATATCATTTATGTGTATTGTGAAGATTATGCTGGATATTTCACTGTTATTCTGTTATTTCTAGCATTTCGTTTCTGTTCTGCATATTTTATATAACTGGTATCTTGCACGTTTTCCCTACTCAGCTCGCCTTATCTGTGGAAAAATTCCTCCAGGACCTTGAAGGAGAGCCTGACAATATGGTTAGAAGGATTCATCAGATGGTGGAAGTGCAGCAGATTAGAGAGAAAGTCATGAAAAGATCCTACAATCATCGGCAGAAGATCAAGCAAGCTTTTGACAGGAAGGGAAGAAAGAAATAATTCGAGCAGGGTGATCTAGTTCTCAAATGGGATGCACCTAGGCAGGATAGGGGAAAGCACAGTAAGTTTGATGCCCTCTGGTTTGGGCCTTTCAATATCCTTGAAGTATTTTCGAACAACACTTACAGGTTACAGGATCTGGAAGGCGAAGAAGTTTTTAGTGGCCTAGTGAATGGGCATTTCTTGAAAAAATGTTTTTTGTGAGCTGCAGTCGGCTCTTTTGTTTTTGTAAATATTGTTTTTTTTTCCAGCTTAATAAATGACTCCATAGCCCAAAAGCAAGGCACTGAATCTGCAAAAGTGTTCTTAGAGCATCATAGGGATGAATCTATCCCCCATGGAGCCTAATGTTAGCGACATTTTTTGCAAAGGGGGGAAAATGCGAAAGAATGGGTTAAAAACCCACTTTTCCTAAGTTTGGGATGCTAATGCGAATGTGTTTAAATGGAAATCAATTTTGGACAGTAGGATTTCACGTGCCCAGATCAATGGCGCGCATCGAATTCCGAAGCCCCCCCACCTTTATAACTTTAAGAGGAAGGGGGGGGGGTTTGGAATCGGGGGCGCACCTCTTCAACGGTCATGATCGGAGCGCCTAGATCAATGACGCTCAAAGAGATTCCAGACCCCCCCCGCCTTTCTATCTTTAAGCGAAGGGGGGGGTCTGGAATCAGGTGCACATCTTCCCAACGATCGAGATCAAAGAACCTGGATCAACGATGCTTAGGCTATCCCATCCTTCGCATCTGCTCTGTTTTAATCAATGTGGGTCCTTCTCTCGGGTTTCCATGTGTCCCGCTCCTTTCCACGTCAGCCCCCCACTAAAATCGATCCCATTATATCTCATCTCCTGCCCCCTCCACCTATTGTCTTCCACCATGTGTCTTCCTCTTTCGCCCCTCTCACACCTCGTCACTTCTTATCACACCCTCATATTTTTGGTGCCACCACTCCCGTTATGCACCCCATCCTTCGCACTGGCCTCCACACCTATCCATCAGGCCGTTCATCCGATCCATGTGGCAGCGCGAAGGGTCTTCCACATCACAGAAGTGTCGAGTTGGTCGGGCCATCCTCAATCCCAATGAAGCAGTTATTGAAGTAGTTGGTGGTGGTTAGACATCGCCTCCGCCATAATGGGAAATTCCAGCAATGAATTGAAGGCACGTTGATTCGCCCACATAACTGTCAGGAATTCTATTGCATTTGCCATAAGTTGCACGATCATTCAGAGACGACAGTCACAAATTATCAGAAGCCATGCAGACACAATGTGTTTAATGCAACATCTCAATTTTGTTGTCGTTGTTTTATTGAGTATATGTAGGCATTTCCGCCATTTTTGTATCTATCGATGGTTGAGCAGAGCTCCCGGTTGTAAAACTTTAATGAAGCACTGATACTCTGGTTATGTATAGACTTTTGAGACTTCTTGCCTTATGAATGCCAATTTATTTTACATATTTGTTACACTGCGTTAGAACAACTCGGAATTGGAGGGTCCATTTGAGTTGTAGTTGTTATAGGATGATGTTGGATTGGGTCACTGTAGCAGTTACGTTGTTTCTAATCAATTCTTGTGATTTTTCCTAGCACTGAATGACTTGGAATTGGAGGATCCAGTCAAGTCCCCTTTCATCTTCTTGAGACCCTGAACCAAGAAGATCTTGCATTCAGAGTCTTTCCTCTGCAAACCACTGAAAGCCTGTTGCTAGAAGTTGTTTGTTCACCTTTCTTATCAAGTCTTCCACCTGATCATCTTTTAATCAACCCACTGGATGAAGTTAGATCAAGACCTCCTTTTTCCTTTACATGTGAGACCCAGTCCCTGAGTTAGAGTGATATCTCCCTGAGTCTCCATCCATCTGATCATCCATTAAAAACTATCGTGACATAAAACTAATCGGTGTCGGGCTCTGCTCCTGCAAGCAATCTAGGAGTGACTTTCGACGCTAACACCACCATCAAAAGATCATGCCATCTTGGTTTAAGTGTGGAAATGGGCATACCTCTGTCACAGGATGTGACCTTTCGTGAGACGAACAGTAGTGGCCATGGAACCTCCTCAACTTTAGAGTTTTTGAACCATTGATGGCCCGTGGCTGCTAACCCAATGGCAGAGATAATGAACTCTTCACTGATTTCCAACTGAATTTCACCTATCTTGGCCCTACAACCATCAAAATTCAGGGCAAACTGTTGTGCAACAAATATATTAAAACCCTCAAACCATTGTACAAAGGTGAGCCAACTGCTATCCTCTAAGTCTTTCTGGGCATTGTCGAACAGTAGCAAGGCTTGGCTACCGTTCGGCTCAATTCACACCACTAGTGCCATAAGGAAGAGAACACAGTGAACGAGCCAGGGTTTGAATGCAGAATACACAGGAACAAAATGCCCGAAGGCTTACCCGATCTAACAGAGGTGAAACAGGGATAGAAGAAACATTAATGACATCATGCAAAGGTGGTGGAGCTATTTGCTGGCCATGCAGAATAGTCATTACCAAGGTACAACCGTCGACACTTTCAACTATACAAATCACAACGCACATGTGTTATAACTATGTCATTTCAATCAATCAATTGAAACCTTTGGTAAGTGGATAAACCACACGCGCAATCAAACATTATGCTATAGTTTTAAAACCAAACATACAAATCGAAACCAATACCAAGTGTTGGACCAATGCGCCAATGCGTTTCGATAACATGAACTAGGTGTCATATTAAATGATATATATCAAGGGTTTAACCATAACACCTATGTATTTTTATGACACCAATTGTCAAGTAGATAAAATCAAAGAACATATAAATCCAATTACCAATGTATCACAACCTCAATTACTCATGAAACGAAATTACATAATCAATCAAAGAATGTCCAATGAGTACAGATCAAAAAGTTTTTCCAACTACATAATGATAAGTAAAATGTAAGTGCAATAGGCATATCGACAAGAAGGATAATGACAATTCAATAATGATTTTAAAGCGACTTCGAAATACCAAGTTTTCACGCTTACAGTCGTGAAAACAAAAACGAATGTAAGTGTGCGAATGGAGCAAAAATAAAAGTGTCATTTATTAGAGAATTGCGACGAAAAATTAAGGTTTGCAAAAACTGGTGTAGGCAGCTTATAAGACAGTGGAAAAATGTGAATTGGCTGCCAACAGGTTCCTTAGAGCAGAGGCCATTAGAATAGGGATATTCCTTAGCTAGGAAATGCTCGATATCGAAGTCTGAGTCCTCGCTCAACACTATTGGCTTTTGGTCAATGTTTGGCTTGGTTTTGTTCCTAGCGTATCTCGATATCAATCGGGCATTTTTCTTTCCCCTACTATTGACAGTAGTATTATTCTTACCTTTCTTCCTCACAGGCTTCTTAACGGCCTTAGTCTTTTCTTTAGTACATGGGTTGGCTATGGCATCAGGTATATCTATGTCAGGGTAATCTGAGGGTTTGACAGGGGGTAGAAGGATATGAAGTGGCACGGCTGGTCCAACCAAAGTTTTCGTAACCACAACCTTGTCGATTTGAGTAGACTCGGGATTGGCAAAGCCATTCCTAGACAGGAAGGCTTTCCAACAGTCACCATGAAGGCTCAAATGGTGGACAATAATAAGTTTGATCAAGCTGTGATGGAAAAGGATGCTATCATCCTTCTCATGCTTGAATCTCTTAGACATCTTGTAAAGACTACACAGGAGATAATGTGGCATGTTTAAAGGATAGCCTATAAAATTCATCAACAACCAAAGGTGATACAGAAATACCAAGCCATACCGACCTTCACAGGTCACAAACTGTTTAACAATTACCAAAAGATCGTGCCACCTGGGTTTGAGGGTAGTGATAGGCATACCTTTATCACAAGAAAAAATCTTCCTTGATGTGAATAATAGTGGCCACGACACCTCATCGACTTTGGAGTTTTTAAGCCACCTTTGGCCTGTAGCTGCTAGTCCTGCAGCTGAACTCATGAATTCTTCATTCAGCTCAAGTTGTATGTCACCAACCTTAGCCCTGCACCCGTCGAAGGTGAGGGAGAATTATTGGGCAACTGAAAGGTTGAAACCCTCGAACCTCTGTATAAACACCAGCCAACCACCATCTTCTAAATCCTCATGGGAATTATCGAATAGCAACAGAGTTTGGCTACCGTTTGGCTCTATGCGCACCACAGGCACCATAGACGGGAAAACACGGTGAGTAGGGTGATTGGGAAAGGGTTCGAACAGAGTATACGCAGGGTTGGTAGCTCACGGGCTTACCCAAAAAAAATAGAGTTAATCCAGGATAGGGGGGAAGGCATTAATGACCGAATGTGTGAAGGTGGTGGAGCTAGATCAAACCATGCAAAACAGTCATTTCCCACAGTATAACCGACGGTGCACATAGTGATTCAAATCACTATTGAATATGTTAAAAACCATGCCATTCAAACAATCAATGAAATATATGGTAAGTCGACCAAACATTTGCGCAAGCAATAGCATTAGCATAGTTTTAAAACCAAAACAATGATTCAAAATCAACACCAAGGGTTAGATCATATCGAATATGTATGAAATTATTTATACCAAAGGTTTAACCACAACGTCAATGTGTTTTCATGAAACCAATGTGTCTAAGAAATCGATGAAAGACTATAGAACATCAAAACACCAATGTATCAAAAACTCGATCATAAGGATATCATCACAGCCTTGTAAAAATGAAGTCATGTTAACAATTAAAGAATGCCAAATGAGTAAAGATCTTGGAGTCTTGCCAACCGTGTGACTATAATTAAATTGGAAACGCAATGAACACATAGGCAAGAGTGACCATAATAATCCAGTGATGATTTTAATGTGACTTTGAAATCAAATTTTTCACGCTTGCAGTCGTGAAAACAAGAACAAAAGCAGGTGTGCAAATGCACCAAATAATAGTGTTTTTTTATTCAAAGATTGTGATGAAAATAAAGGGTTGCACAACACTGGTGTAGGTAGCTTATAAGGATAGGATAAAAATGATAATTGGCTACCAACACATCCCTATGACCATTAATTATGTAAACCTATCCTTTTTTTTCAGAGGGATCAGTGGCTCAAATTCCTGAAGAAAGAAGGGAGAAGAACTTTACCTGAGAGAAGAAGTTGTATTTTCCTTTGTAAAAACCCTATTAAGGACTATCGTCATAGGATGCACTATACACAGGATGTAGCGATGCCTGATCATTGTCCTCTACCCTGAAACTGGTCTACGATGTCTCTGTAGGCTTCTCTATGGCTAGGGTGCGACAATTTGTGTACGTGGGGAAAACGAGCATCTTCTCGATGCTTCTAGAAGGAGAAGCTTCTATGGTGAGGTGGCCTCCAAATGGTTTGGATCTTAATATCTTTCATGATTTAGTGGGATCATCCTAACATCCTCACCTTATCCTCTTCCTCTTATAAAAGGATAGGATCTCTCATGGATAAAGTTATCTTGATGAGGGTTTGAGTTGTCTTGTAGCTTGGAGTTTTTGGAGCTTGTATGTTGGCTTTGAGATTTTCTTTGTCAAGATAGATTGTGAGTAGCTATCATATATATATTCATAAAATTTGTGGATCAGAAGTGTGTGGGAAGTAAGGAACTATTAGAAGGGACCTTATGACATCAAGGCTTTGGTTGTAATCTCTCTTTCTATTATTTAATACATATGCACTTTTCTTTCCTATATGAATCTTATTTGTCCATATTGTATGATTCCTTGATCAGATACATAGTTTCATATAAAGTATGTTCTGTTATTTGTTTCTTAGTTGGCTTGTGTTCCTTTGCAAATATTTCTCCATAATCCTTATGAAGGAGCTTGGATTGCATTGACGAATTCAGATCTTCGATATTTAAAAGGTATGTCCTAGATCCATTTCTCATTTGATAATTTAAATCTAAGGAAAGAGTAGTGTACTGTCTTGTTTTGTTCTAGTTTCATAGTGAAGCTAGGGGGATTGATTTGTGTCCGCACTTAACAATTAGCCCGATAACATAAGGGATCCATCCCGTGACTCATTTCTAAGGCCGAAAAGCTGAATGTCGCACTTTGACCAAAGTACCTAGTGGCCAAATTTTAGGACATCTACCTAGGTGGAAATTGTGGGCTGAAATTGCACCTTGATTGGATTATGTGTGGCTATTGGGAAATATCGCTAGCTCTTTCGATATATGCACCCTCTACCCCTCATTATAACTGATTATTTCATCCTTCATTAGTTTCTCTTCTGGTGGCTTCAAACCCCACTGTTGAGTGTTATTGGAAGGTCTAGTGCTATTTGAGAGGAAGGAAGTTACATATTTTTAGGACACGAGCATTTTTTTTTATTTGTTCTCCCATGTGGACAAAATCCACCTACCCACATGTATGCTTCTTTTAATTTATGTATGATGCTCATTTGACTACATGTGATTGTGAGATATATTGTGAAGGTCCAAATTATACAATTATCTTTTTCATTTATTTCTCTCATCACCATTTACACACATTCACTTTTCTAGTCAGACACCATAGGGGACCCACATATTCCCCATCACTCTAGATGCTTGCAAAATCTCCCTCCTATATTAGGAGGAGTTCCTAGTCTCACCAACTCACCGACTCAACCATCTCACACCCCTGTGAGTCTTGTTATTTTGGGATCAACTTTGCTTGGTTCCACTTTACTTGGGTCCAATTCCCAAAATCAACCATCCACTATCTCTCCTTCACAAGGAGGGGGGGGGCGAATTTCCTCTCAAGGGAGAAGTACAACCCCACCAAATCCCCCTCAAGGGTCAGGTACACAACCTGCTCATACCATGGTTGGAACTAATCCTCCACCGCCACTCCACATGCCATATTTGGCCTCCCTCAACATACTTGATTTGAGTAAACTCACAAATGACCCTATATTTCATGACCCCACATGGCCTGCTATGCCTACCAAACTACCTTCAGACATTCCCAAGTTTGAAGGAAAGGAGGGAGACGATCCTACCAACCATATCATGACCTTCCACTTAAGGTTATTTCAGTGCACACTCTTCAAACAACATCATGGATGACTCTGTTCATTTAATATTATTTCAGTGCACACTCACAGGCCCATCAACCAAATGATATGTAAACGAAAAATCGGTGTCTCATGTGACTTTTAAATCCTTGGCCAAAACATTTTTGACCTTCTTTAAACTACCAGTTCGTCATGAAAATGGTCTAGAACTTCTCTTTGAGTTTAAACAAACCTCATCCATGCATATCACTGACCACATTCATGAATGGCGTCGATGACGTAGTTTATGCAAAGAAGAAACCACCAAAGAAAAATTCCTCGATTGGTTTCTCAGATCTCTATCCTTGCCAAATATGTGGCCTCAACCTTCCCCCAAATTGAAGAAGAAGCCATCAACAAGGATCAATAGTATGACCTCATTTATGCTCAGTCAAGATACTTATACACAGTACTACCTGACACCCCGAGACTTGTACCATTTAGCCAGGACAAACCTCAGATGTCTCACTCAACAAATGGATTGATTGGTACCAGAACACACCACAATCTATACATCCAACCACCACCTATGTATGGTACACCCCAATATCCACCAATGTATGGAGGAATCCCTTATTACCCTCCCCCCCCTTATCAACTACGATATCATGCTTCCCTTCCTTCTCCCATGAGTGGACCCTTTCCGACACCCATGATGCACACGACCACTCAACCAAGTTCTGATGCCCCCTCTACCTCAGCTTATAACTTGGGCACTAGTGAAAGAGCTACACCTTCATATGCACCCTATGGGTCATTGCCACAAAATAATCTGTATTTTCCATTTCCTGATCTTCCATAGCCAATTGCTCCTCCACAAATACAACCACACACTGGGGTTAAATTTGTAAATCCCTCTCCCATTCAACAGTTTCAAAACTTTGAACAATTGAATATGGAAAATCTGGCCCACTATCCAAATAATTCCAAAAAGAAAGGAAAAAACCAAAACAATAATAACCCAGGGCCAGGCAGAAATAAACCCCAACAAAACCAACCTGTTGGGGGGAACCAAAGCCAAGGTAACCAAAATCCTCAAGGGGAAAATAAAAACAAACACAAAGGGAGGAACAACAAAAACCTCTTGACGAACTTCCCTTATGCTCTTTGTGGTGAGCATGGTCATTATACTCACCATTGCCCCCAAATTTATGACTTCAAATAGATGAAAGATTCCATGAATGTTCCACGTCCTTCATCATCGCTTGCCCCTTAGCATGACCCACAACAATATTTCCAACAACCACCCCCGACTATGTTGAAAAACCCTATCCCACACAAAGGTGTGATGAATACCCAACATGAGATGCATCCTGCCCCACCACAGATGGGATAGTATCAAAACCTTGGGAATCTGGCAGATCACAATATCCTCATCACTAGCAAATAAGAAATTCTTCTGCAAACGCGCAGTCATCAATAAAGTGCACCCCCTGAATCTACTCCCACCACTTCGGAAGTAGCTCTAGCTACAGCCAAAAAACCTTTGATGACCCACCTCCCTAACATTGATCCCGTCATTCGTATCCCTCACATCTCATTACGAAGGAATGTCAACAACCCTCAAGCTAGGGTAACACAAAAATACAGTCTGGTCAATGACTTGGTGCAATCTCCTACAGCCATGTCGGTATTAGAAGTCCTCCAAACCTGTCCCACTCAATGGAAATCCTTGTTTTCCACCTTGGGGGTAGTCGAACCAGCTAATACTAGACTCATCACATTTGATCTAGATTGTGGGGAACCTCATCTCCCCACTTTGGTAGCTTTCCAGATACCAGTCAAGATTCATAACATCACAATTCATCGATGTATCATTGATGAAGGTGCATAAACATACATCATGTCCAAAACTGTATGGGAGAAACTTGGCTCCCCTAAGATAATACCATCCACCATCACTTTGAGAGCATATTATGGACAACCATCCTCTCCAGAAGGTCTCTTTCAAAATATCCACGTTGAACTCGAGGGAAAAACTATCCTTATCGACATTGAGGTTATCAACACCCCACTCAATTACAATATCTTGTTTGGATGTAGCTAAATGTAAGTTATGAAGGTTGTGGCCTCTTCTGTGTTTCGAACGATGATGTTCCCCCACAACAGGAAGATCATCACCATCGACCAAGTTTCACATTATGAGCCTAACCACTCCTCCAACATCAATAACCTCTTTTCCCCACTAGTTCCAATGCATATCCACTCATGGATATGGTCCCTGGAATTTTCAAAGACCCATATTTTCTAGGGGCATACCATGGAGCACCACCACTCATCCACCCCTCAACACAAGTGTGTGTCATATCTTCCAATGGAACTAAAACTGGAGATACCATTCCTCCTATAGAGGCTTCTCCACTACCTAGCGTTCTACTAGCAGAAGAAATCATACCTCAAGAATCCCCTAAGAACATTATGACACCACTTATCCCTGATTTCACCCTCCCCCAGGGTCAAATCCGGATTTGGGAGACCATCCCCCAAGACATTACTCAAATTCCCTTCTTCTACCCACCACCGGGAGTACAAGATTTCTAGGTAGCCGCAATGCTTACCCTTCCCAACATGGTGCTCTCCATTC
>ML836467.1:0-35386 GCA_009831015.1 Picea engelmannii | reverse complement strand
ATATATATATATATATATATATATATATATATATATATATATATATATATGAAAAAATCAAGTTGTCATTTAGATGAAACATAGTAAATTATCTCGGGGTTGGCATGTTTGGACAAGTTAGTGTGATCCTTCCATACCATGTTTCCTTGTCAATATCCCTAATATCCCTAATCGTATTGCAGTCTTTGAATTTCAATTTTTGGCACAAAAGTCAATTGGAGGAAAAGTCACAAGGGCTTCCATAAATAATAATCATCCTATCGTTCGATGGCGTTGTTTCCAATTGTCTGGACATTGCTACCTTGTTTGCTGCAAGAATTTATTCAATTGAAAATATCTTTCAAACAACAACCAAAACTATCCTATGCCTTTGAGCTCAAAAAGGAAGATCTCCAAGAAGCCAAAATTTGGAAAATGAAATCTCATCTCCAAAATTGAGAATGAAACGCCATAAATCATAGTATGAGCTATATCAAAGGTTTTAAAAATTTGAAGAAAGAAAAGCATCGTGGGAAAAATTGCTCTAATGAGTGAGCAAAATGGAGGAAATCAAACTTGAAAATGGAGGAGTTTGGAAGCTCAAAACAATGTCTTCAAACTTTGGATCTTAAGCATGAAAGAAATGCAAAGAAGGATGTTGAGATGAACAAACAAATTTAACTAGCGTAGAGCCATAAGTTTCTCTCAAATCCTTGGATAAGTGAATCCCACGAAGCAAACTCTACTACTAAAGACGATGAAAATTAAATCCTAACAACAAATTTACATGTAACCAACATAGAACGTAGCAAAACTTCCTCTAAACAACGACCTAAAAACTATGATGCTTGCCCCCACAACACTAGTCTATCATGATAATCTCTTTTACCAAAGTTCTTTCTTAAATGTGAACATTTTGAATTCTTGATACAAGTCCAATAATCTCACAATCGCAATTCGACTGTAAATGATGGGCCTGTTGATCTCTATGCAATAACCCAAGGATTCCACATTACTATGACCATCAGTCACTCCATTGTAGTACATCTTTTGTTGAATGAGTAATCATGAGATCTTAGCACAAGACTACTTATAGTTTTCATTTAATCCTTGTGCATCCCTTCCCTACTCCTTAACCCAATAGATACAATTGGTATATTATATATTATTGTATCTTAAGTTGTGACACCTGGTTTGAGAAGTGTAGGACACCCTTTATGTCTATGTTTGTCTTATTACAACTGTTATACATGTTCTTAACTATTATTAGATATCACTTTCTAATAAGTTGAGAGTTTAGTTGGGGTGGTTGGGAAGAATGATTATTATCCTCCCCACTCAAGTTCAATTCTCGCAAGTGACATGTTGATCTCCTAACAAGTATACTGTTGTAATGGATTCGAGCCCAACATTTTGCTTTGAAGATTCTAGGGTTTACCATGAGTATTATCCTTGAAATGAGGGGAACTACTCAAGGGGTTCCCCCGGGCTTTGCAGCCTAGAAAAAAAAAGTTGTGAAACTTGTACTGAGGATTGTAAGACACCTTATTGTTACACACGAAAATGCCACACTTAGATGTCACATCTAGTACATGTGTTAAGTGTCATATGCACCTTACTAAGTGTTGCATGCACTTTATTAAGTGTCGCATGCACTTTATTGAGTGTCACAACCCTGACACCATGAGAGAAAAATTGTCACAATCCCTAGTCAATGTGGAGGAGAAATTTATCATATTAAGGTCAAAATACTATGCAGATGTATTATTCATTTTTATTGAAAAAAATAAATTAATTTAGTGTGAAAATCCACCTCACATTTAGTTTCCTAATCTCAAGGAGAAGTTGAGAATCTCATGGATGGTTGAGAGATTTTCTCAAACCAATATCATAATTTGATGGATCTTAAGAGATATTTCCTCCTTAAAATCCTTGAGAGATATTTTCTCCTGAAAATCCTTGAGAGATATTTTCTCCCTAAAAATATTGGAGATCCCAATTTTGTGGATCTAGTGAGTGATCTTCTCCATGGTGGTTAAGCCTCCAAATCCTATATAATGAGGGCATTCCAAGGTGAAAATGGGGGATGAGAAAGCGTGTATATGATACTTATGATCTTAAGAGAAGCATCTTTAGAGCGCATTCAAAGACTAGATTGGAAGCTTGGAGGAACGCTAGCACAACAAGGTTGTAAGTTCTCATGTTTTCATTAATATAACTTGGGTTATTTCCTTCATATTGTTGTTTGCACATGTATGTCTATATAGATAGATATGTTCTTATCTAATGATATATTGTAGAAGTAGAAGGTATTGTTATGTTTCTTGCAAACTCTCTTCATCTTGATCGCGACTTGGACAACAAGAACAAAGACTGAAGAATCGCAAGGACAATTGTTGAAAAATGAGTAAGTCACACTTATTTCTTCTATCTTCTCTATCCATATGCATTAAGAATAGATTTAAATGAATGTTAGTATCCATTTGTTTTTGTTTTTTGTCTTGGTCAATAGGGATCTAGATATCAAAAGGGATTTCAACCTGTTCTCAGGGTAAAATTTCTCACAACAGAAAAATGGCGACTCCACTGGGGAGAACACCATGTTCTTCTTGATTTCCAATCTTTCATTTTTGTTTTACTCTTGCTTTTGTTTGTTTCTCTGAAGATTTCACTCTCCTTAGCAATCTTTAGGAAGATTAGTTAGTTAAGCATTGCACTTTTGCATCATTATGAGCAAAATTTGGCAATGTTCCAACACTTCCATGCATCAACACTTCCCCACAGTGGCCCACAGAGCGTTGACAACCCTTATCAACACTCTCTACCAATGTTCTAGGGAGCGTTGACCCATGTTCAACACTATGTCTGCCTCTTGACAGGAGCGTTGAACTCTTTCCTGTGTTAGTTTGGAGCTTATTTTTCCTTCGCTTTTTTAGACTTTTAGCTCAAATCTTTGCATTAAAGTCTTTTTTGTTTCTTCTTGGCTTTAATTGATTGCACCTAAGTAATTAGGTGATCTAATTATCTCTTTTAAGTTTCTATTTCTTTTCAGATTGTCAAAATGTGTGTGTCTACTTTAGGTTAATTTAACCCTTTTGCTTGCGTACATGTCACTGTCAATTTGAATTCTTGATTCTGAGAACTTTGTGCCTTGTTTTGCTTTTTGGAATCTAAGATTTGTATCTAGGAATTGAAACTCACTGTGTTAAGTCTTTTATTCGAGTTATTTTTCCTCCGGTTAACCTTGATCCTATTTGATTTCATAACTCATTCGTCTTGTCACATTTTTATATTGATTTTCAATTGTTGATTGATCGAATTTCACATATCTTTCCATTTTGAGTCCTTGATTGAACAAGTTGTTTCACACTTGGTTTCTTTCAATTCTCATCAAACTTATCGAGTGCACTTTGTTTGGTTTCTTTTTGCTTTGTGTTCCTTTGTGTCAAAAATTGATTTCTTTCATTCTCATTGAAAGATAAGAAACATAAATGTTTTGCATTTGAAAATATTTTATTGGACATACAATCAAACTAAGAGAATTTTTGCATTCTTAGGAATTTTGTTTTGGTACATGTTTTGAAAGAGTTGGTCTTGCATTTGCTTTAGGTTTTCAGAAACATTTGTTTGATAGTTTGGCATCATTTTGGAAAGTTGCATGATATTGAATGTGTGTTAAGAAGAAAAGAACTCTTATCATTTTCATAGATAGAATTCACCAAAAAGAAATGATTGCATTTCATTCTTTTTGCATTCTATTGGAGTCGAGTCTCACACATCATTAGTTTCATGTCCATGGACCATTATGAGTAACAAAGCCATTAAAATCAACCAGCGCGCTAATAACATCAACTAGACATTTTTTGGTTTATAGTACACCAACAATAGCATAAGGTTAGAATCTTTGGACTAGGAAAAGTGAATAAAATGTCCAAGATTACTAAACAAGACTATATAACACTAAAGAGTGATCAAATCCAATTGTCGTATACGCATAGTCAGGAACCCCCTCTAACACAGGGGCTAAACACGAGGTCACGTGCGAAAGAGCAACGAAGATTACCCCTCCAAATCTTGACCAATCGTAGCAGAAAGAGCGTATATTGGATGTTTTTATTGAGAAACTATTGGTTTCATTTGGTCTCGGTGCTTCCTGAATCCTGAATCCATTCAAGGTCCTCAGGAGTCTTATCAATCCACTTGTCTTTAGTTTTCTTGAAGAATTTCATACTTTGTTATCTTTCCCATACATTTGGTCTCGATTGTACCCCCACGGAGGCCGACTGCAAGTTGTTATCTACAGAGGTGACTGTGGGGGGATTCCCATGGTACCTGGGGCAAACGTTGCATCACACTTTCAACACCCTTGGAGGGTGACCCCGAAAGCGAGGGTTTCTTGCATGAACCCACCGACATTTGGTTTTCCAAGGGATTGGGAGTTTCACCTCCTTTATCCAACTCCTGTAGTTGACCTTGTAAGATCAAAAATAACTATTGCTTCTTCTTTACTGGGAACATTCGTGACCCAGGTTACTCTGACACAACCACTTGCGAGTACATCTCCCTCCGCACATGGGTCAGGTAATATTTTTACTTCACTAATCCCACATATGCACACACCAAGTGCTTTACTTAGTTGTCCCATCGGTCAAATGGCCAATAATCAAGTCATTCAAACAACCACATTTACACAAGCTACTCAACCCACATCTCCAACTTTACAAAAGGGGAGTTCTCCTATACCCTTCACTGGAAGTCAATCTTCAGTTGAGGGGCAACCTTTTGTTGGGGAAAACCCTCAACTATGGGGAAAACTCCTATATGGGGGCCACAACAACAAACCTGGGGGCAAGTCACTCCTACCAGTTCTTTCATTCCCATTATCATATTATCATGTTGATAATGTTCAATGAGTAATGGGCTATGTGTTATGTCTTTGTCATGTTGGAGAGCCATTGGTTCTCTCGAACTTAACTAGTCTCCTACCACCCTTAAGGATACATGCCAGTAGTAATGGGAACGGAAGAATCGGCAGGAGCGACTTACCCCCAAGTTTTTTGTTGTGCCCCCCACATAGGAGTTTGCCCCATAGTTGAGGGTTTCCCCCGAGCAAAACGTTTCCTCACAGGTGAAGATTGACCTCCAGTGACGGGTATAGGAGAAATCCCCATTTGTAAAGTTGGAGATGTGGGTTGACTAGCTTGTGTAAATGTGGTTGTTTGAATGACTTGATTGTTGACCATATGACCGATGGGACGACCAAGTAAAGCACTTGGTGTGTGCATACGTGGAATTAGTGAAGCAAGAATATTACCCGACCCATGTGCGGAGGGAGATGTACTCGCAAGTGGTTGTGTCAGAGTAACATGGGTCACAGATATTCCCAGTAAAGAAAAGCACTAACAATAGTGATATGTTCTCTTACAAGGTCAACTACATGAGTTGTGGATAGAGGAGGTGAAACTCCCAATCCCTCTGGAAACCAAATGTCGGTGGGTTCATGCTAAAAGATTGGCTAGTGGCTGAACTGGCCAGTAAATAGTAAGAAGAATAAGCATCAAGAAATCTTGTGGACAATTGTTCAACGAGTAATGGACCAAGTGGATCAGTTAAAGGGGGATTTGTGTAAGATACATGGCCTTCCACGAAGGTTGTGGTCGATTCTTTTGTGTGTTGGTCACTTCTAGAAGCTACACTCCTCGTTTCAGAACTTTGTTCTCCGACCATTCCTTCGTAAGAAGGGTCGTGTGGAGGTTTCTGAACTACATGATCCAAACCTTGCATTCTACGAGATCTTTGAATCCCTTGATCGATCACGATGAAAGTAAAATAATAATACTTAAGTCCAACTACGAACTTTGAAAGCACACACCCCTAAAAAGATCTACATGTAATCAACAAACCAAACAATAAAAGGATCTTCCGAAGACAAGATATCAAGTTGTAATTAGGTAATTAAGCTCATTAAGATATCTTTGTTTTTTATACTAAGATATCCATTGTTTTCCTACACTAAAGTTAGTTACTGTAAAAGTTTTCAAATGAATATTTGTAACTTGACGAAACACAAACGAATATCAATACTAAAATAATATATCAAAATAAGAAATAAATATAACCAAGACACCTTGCATATTTTTAGGCAAAATTTATAATAAAAAACAAAATTAAAGAAAATAAAATCAATAACAAGGAAAAAAAAAATTATCTTCACATGTAATAAATATAAGTGAAAATTTGACTTCCATGTACAAATTAACATAGAATTCCAATCTTCGAACAAACTTGTAAACACCATATGGTTTCCCAATAATTATATTACATAGAATTCCAATCCGGTGATGGGGGGTATAATCAACTGGGGCATCCCGTGAATCCCGTATGCCTTAAACACGAGGTTGTAAGTATAAAAAGCGAGCCCTCGCCTCTTCCCTGAGCTGATAAGTTATTCAAGCGGCCTTCTTCTTCAAGCAACTCTGGAGTTATAGGTTTAAACCATTTGTCGGGTGATAGGATTTTGCCCAGCGTTTGTGTTCTAGCATCATGGATTCAACCATATTTTTGGGGTTCTATCGACATGCATACAGTGACGATGAATAGACTTCACGACGAAAATGCCCTTCGCGGGTTTGTTGGAGGACCGCTCAGGCAAGCACCAACCGTAGGAGATGTGTTCAGGGAGCTTGCAAAGGAAGGCGGGGCTCACAACGAACGTTAGCTATATGCTTAACACATGCAAGTCGAATGTGTTTCTCGTACCGTAGGTTTGGGAGATGCCCTCCCTTTGGTCGAAGAAGTAAGTTCCTTCCTTGTAGTTCTCGGTGATTACTACAATATGTGAATACTACATGGTCTTCAAACAAACTTGTAAACACTATATGGTTTCCCAATAATTCTATTATATGTTGAGATATATATAATGTAATTATATATATACCAAACATTTATTTCAATCATGGAGTTAAACATTGGAAAATTGGATGCATAATGTTTAATCTTTACCCCTTTCCCAATTCTACAAGCTAGCATATATTCTTCTAAATGGCCAAATCAACGTCTTTCCATTGTTTTTTGCTTGGTCTTTTTTAATCCCTACCTAAAGTAGGGACTATATGTTTATACGTTTTGGTAGCTAATGTTACGAGGAAAATCTCTCTATGGCTAGGGTAAACCACAACAGACGGAAATGACCGCAGAAATCAACTTTATCCCAACAACATGCTATATAAACCAATATGCAAGCGAGATAAGAAAGAGGCCTACCTCATCCAGATGTTCGATGAAGTCCACCGTTGAACACTTCGACCCAAAGCTATATACCTGCAACAAGTTCTCAACAAACAAGCAAAGCAAGCATATGGTGATAATATAAAAAGGTTACACATTAGATAGCATAATCCATTAATAAACATGACAAATACGTCCATGGAATAATAATTCAATATATTTGCAAGATACTAATTGAACGGGAAAAGAGTATTTCTATTAATAAATGATCAGCAGAAGTGAAAATATTACAGACTTTTGTGTCGACACGGTTCGGAACCGAGAAACTAAGTTCCTTCCAGTTGGGCCTCTGCCACTTCAATCCGCCACCAAAGGCAAGCTCATAAGAGAGAAACAATGAGGTTCTCAATCAATAAGGGAAGAGTTTGGAGGCTAAACATTGTGTTCAGACTTAAAAGACAAAGGGATGCAGACTCAATACGAAGTAAATAATTTATCCAGAGTAACTTTGCTCTCAAAGTTGAATTCTTTCTCATTTTCCATAGCTCGGAATTGGCCCATTTATAGCCTTCAAAATGGAACTGAAGGGCTGAGTCAGAATGTTTCCAGTATATGAAAGGTCAAGGATCAGAGATCTCCTGTCGTGACATGGAAACCCGACATTTAATTTTCATTTTCTGGCACAAATCTCAATGTGTGCATGTTGTAGTGGAGCAGCCTGCGTATACGCATGTTGTATAGTGTGCAAGATGCGTACATGTGGAAAAGTATTTATTTTTGGCTCTGGATTTTATAAATAGGGAAAATAAGTTTGCAGAGGGAAATGGAATAAGGCCCTCTGTGCAAGATTGCATAGGGTGAGGCAAATCTTGCTATAACGGATGCCCCTTAATGTGTGAGGCCAGAGGAGTATCTACAATGGCCGAAATACATTATAGACAACCCAGAAGTGGAGTGGTAGGGAACCAGCTGGACGAACTAGTTTCTCATTACATTCTGCACTGACTTTGCATACATGGTTGCCAATAAAATTACACTGCAGATCCATGTGAAAATATACCAAACAAGTGTTTGTGGCCATGAATAGGCAAATACAAATGCAGTTACATGCCAAAAGTTGTCATAGTCATGAACAAGGCCCAGTAGAACCAGTCTCAAAACCAATCTGAAGATATATGTATACCATGGAGTACAATCTGATCTCCCATGATCACTGAAGTCATATAGGTACTGGTCCAATGAAAAGGAAGCAACAACTCAGGAAAGTTGTGGCCACATAGTGATGTCTTCAAGTCTTCTACACAATCCGCGAAGGGTGCAAGTCTACATCATGTGAATAAAGGAGTTGAGGTCGAACACAATGAGACGTAGTTTGATTACTGGTCATTGAGGTATACCATTAACAAACACGAGACAACCTACCGATAATGAAAGTAGGTATCAAGGCACCGAGTATATTCTTACAAATGTGAATAAAGGAGTCGATGTCGAACACCTGAAGAATTCATCAATCAGGAGACATTGATGTATTCCCAGTTGTCGATGGCGAGAGAGCCTGCCACTGATGATTGCAAGCCTCAAGGTACTCATGAGACTCTAGGTCTCGTTTCCAAAATAAATGGGCTGAAGTCGATGGAAAGAGACCCTCTGAAGAGAGAGCATTAAAGCATCTCTCATCAGTCTGCACGAGGTACAAAGCAGGAGCTTCATGATTTGGTGGAAATCAGAGGAAGAACATGTTCACGAACCGACAACCTTATGCGTCTTTTGCTTGTGCCAAGTGCAAGTGATACACGAAAAACATCCTCTGGATAGCAGCCAATGATGAAAACCAAATGCGAGGAAACCACCAATAAGCCTAATGGAATCCAAGACACTACACAAATCTCAATGTGTGAATAGAGGTCTTATCGTCGAAAACAAGGGAAACCACCCAATCACCTACCAATGATGAAATGTTGACTGTTGGGTTCAAGGTTACCTACCAATGATGAAAGTAGGGCCAGTGTGCATGATAGGACTACAGTGTCATGTGATTCTGAGACAAACTAAGAGTATGGCTGACATGCAAAGTCAAGAGTTCTAAGAAGTGGCCGACACAGGTTGATAGACTTCCTTTGAACAAGAGCATGAGACATATGGAGGACTCCGACAACATAGACCCCATGATGAAACCATGAGATGTAGGAGGCATCAATGCAATTCTCTATAGGGACTGGAAGACTAACCAGTCGGTAGAGAAGACTCTGTAACGAGCTCAGTTTCCTAAGGGCATGCTAATCCCAAAATTATGATGATGAATGGACTCAATAACTTTGTGCTCTGTTCAAAGGCGACACGACTGCTGCCAATATGAGATAATACTCCCTTCCCGCTCGTCTTTTTTTGTTTTTTCATAGACAAATAAATGCTAGGAAACAAGTGTCGCAAGTAAGAAAAACTAGTTCCAATAGTGGAACATACCTATGTTCAATGCATGGAAATGCATGCAGGAGATGGACACTCGGGGGAATGTTCCCTCTTAGGTATAGCGTGTCAAATTGCGAAGGATATAAATAAGGTTCTGCTTGTTTGAGGATGCAAAAACTGCTGAGGAAAACGGTTTATAACGCAAAGCGAGAACTGACTATAGGCTCAATATTGTAAGCAAGGGCATGAGATGCAATCACAACTTAACGCCAAACAAATGTCATTTTTTGTCTTTTAGTCTACTTGGTGTGAAAAAGGGATAAACTTGTGCCAAATAGACGTATTTTCAAATCCAAATTACGAGTGTGAAAGAGACAAGTTCCCTCGGCAATCTTTTCACTTTTTGTTAACAAGTCGAAAAAGAGCTTAACTAAGACTCATGACCTTTCAAGTCCAATTTAATGAGTGTGAAAGGGACAAATCACTCGGCAATCTTTTTTCTTTTTGAACGAATCAAAAAAGAGCTTAACTCGGACTCGCTTGGGAGATTCTAAGCAGCAAGTCATGGGGGAGGCCAAGTCTCTCGTGTTGGACTTCTATGGAATGTCAGTATCTTACGAATAGCCGACATAAGCTTGGAAAAACCCAAAGCTCTCCAAGTCGAGGAGGATAAAGCACTAACGAAATATATGGTCTCCATGATGGACCGAATAATGTCTATTACCGGAAAAGACATAAGTGGGGGCATGGGATACCCCACAAGGCCATCCCAATCGAAGGGAACTTCCTCGGGACTTTGAGGGAGAGAGTTCAGGGAGAGAATAAATCTCTCTCATTCAAAAGGTGTAGGATCAGGGATGTTGATGACATGGTTGAAGGATGCGTCACCCTCCCCAAGGAGAGTAGGATTGACCAGAGATTGCACTGGTACGACCACTTCTGCAATTCTAGGTTGAAGAGGATGCATGATAACAGGGATAGGGGACACATCACCCTCGACAACGGGCGTGAGGTTAGGAGAGGATTATGGCGACATTATTACCGTGTTAATCAAAGGAGAAACAGGGTGTGGGGAAACCACAAACGCCTCGAAATCTGAAGGGCCCTTAGGTGAGCCCCACGCTTCCGATATCTCAGTCGTAGCTGGACACAAACGAGTAAGGTGATCTCCTTCGCAAGTCATGCAAAGGAATTTAGGTTTACGTCTGAGGCGTCTAGGATTCTCAATGCCCCCAACATCGTTCACAATTGTTGGTGACATGCTCTCGACCTGACAGGCAAAGGCGAGAGAGTCATCTCCTACATGGTGTACAGAGGTTGGAGATGTGACATTGATATGGCTCGTGGCAATCAGAGTGGTGCCCCCAGCATGACTAGCAGCGGATGGGTGTGGGTTGTCAACATGACTCGTAGAGGTTGTCGACTCATCTCCAACATGACTGGCAAAGATTGGTGATGGAGCTCCAGTATTACTGGTAGTGACTGGACTAACAGTAAGTTGTGGCATTTGATACCAAGGTCCCGGAAAAGATTGGCTTTGAAACATTGCAGGCCAGGAAGGATCCTGGTTTACCCCATGTCCCTGTCCGAAAAGGTAGTATCCTTCGTTTAATTGACTCAAAGAGGTTTGAACGGGCATCATCACTGAAGTCTGGGACGAGAATGAAGTATGATAAGGACTATTCAAGTGAGGATATAAATTGCACCCTTGTGAAGGGGTTTCGTGAAGAGGGTAGCCCGAACCGTAAAATTGATTCTCCCCATAAGAAACACCCGGGGATACATGAGGACCCGTCATGGGAAAAGTGTTCGAAGGAACCGACATGGCGGACAAAAGATACATGGATGGGGTGTAGTAAGTAGAATAAGCACCCATTTGAGTATTGGCTCCTGAAGGAGCATAGCTAGGAGTGGATCCGTAGGAGGGGAGGTTTCAACCTCCCATCGTGAAAGTTGGTTGAGGGACATGACTCATATCGAACGAAGACGTAGGCATTGGGGCCATGGTGCCCCCATATGCAATGCTAGGATTCATATAAGTGGACCAGGGAGAGGATTGCAAGGGTGAAGGCATATCAACAGGAGAATGACTAGAGACCCAAGGCGTGGACTGAGTGCCATAGTTCTGCATACCATTATGAGAAATAGAAGGATTCGTCCCCATGAACTGAGTAGGCATCATGGGGTAGGTAGCGGTAAACGAGGGAGCCAAAGGGACTCCATTATCCATGATAATGAGAACTCATTATAGACTCTTAAGGCCAACTAGTAATCAAAGAGCACACCAAAAATCAAACGGCCAATATGCATACAAATGGGGTAAAGTGGCTGAGTGGCCTCCCTCCCTAAAGAAGGTATGTATCGCCCAAGAGGGGCCTGAGACTCCCTGCTAAATATCAGAGGTAACAAAATTAGTTATAAGGGCCCTCGTGGACTTAACAACCAGTCGGTCAGATCCCCCAAGAGGGGTAATCCTCCATAAATATTGTGTGTTGTTCGACCCTTATCTGACCCAGGGTACCTACAGAATAACCCCTACAAGTAACCCATGTGGCACCTTTCACTATATGCACTAAGCTAATGACAATGACTTCAAAAGACAAAAATGTCATGCAATGCAAAATGCCTATTTTTTGTATTTCCAATATAATAAGAATGAAAATGCATGGGCTGAAAAGTAACTTGATATATAACCCTACTATGTATAAAAAGAGACAACTCAAGCAGGATACCAAGCAGCAAAAAACCCAGCCCAATGTACAAGGACAATAAAAAATTAAAAGATGATGAGAAAGACTCCGCCTAGAAATTCAACCAAAGGTGGGTTTCCTGTCATCCCATAAGCACTTAACAGGCACTACAAAGACCTAAGAAGACTCAGCAAACATCAAATCCCATCCAGCAACCACCAAACCCAGCAAACAAGCAAGGCAATCTGATGTACGCAATTGTTTAGGCAAACAGAGCGTATATACGCATCTTGCAGTGAGACAGCCTGCGTATGTATGCCACTATCAGAGAAAAACACGCGTATATGTTTCAAAACAAGGCCAGGCAAAGGAGAAAGGCTGAAAACTCAAACCCAGAGTGACCAGATACTATCAAGCAATGATGCGACAAGAAACACAAAAGAAACGAGAGCAATCTAAGGAGAAAAGTACCCCAAACCCTAAGAAAGAATATTCAATCCCGAGTATGGTCATCAATTCTATTACGAGGAAAATCTCTCTATGGCTAGGGTAAACCACAACAGACGGAAATGACTGCAGAAATCAACTCTATCCCAACAACATGCTATATAAACCAATATGCAAGTGAGATAAGAAAGAGGCCTACCTCGTCCAGATGTTCGATGAAATCCATCGTTGAGCACTTCGACCCAAAGCTATATACCTACAACAATTTTTCAACAACCAAGCAAAGCTATATACCTACAACAATTTTTCAACAACCAAGCAAAGCAAGCATATGGTGATAATATAAAAAGGTTAGCACATTAGATAGCATAATCCGTTAATAAATATGACAAATATGTCCATGGAATAATAATTCAATATATTTGCAAGATATCAATTTGACGGGAAAATAGTATTTCTATTAATAAATGATCAGCAGAAGTGACAATATTACAGACTTTTGTGTCGACACGGTTTGGAACAAAAAAACTAAGTTCCTTCCAGCTGGGCCTCCACCACTTCAATCCTCCACCAAAGGCAAGCTCATAAGACAGAAATAATGAGGTTCTCAATCAATAAGGGAAGAGCTTGGGGGTTGAACACTATGTTCAGACTTAAAGGACAAAGGGATGCAGACTCGATAAGAAGTAAATAATTTATCCAGAGTAACTTTGCTTTCAAAGTTCAATTTTTTCTCATTTTCCATAGCTCGGAATTGGCCCATTTATAGCCTTCAAAATGGAACTGAAGGGTCGAGTCGGAACGTTTCCAGTATATAGAAGGCCAAGGATCAGAGATCTCATGTCGTGGCATGGAAACCCAACATTTAATTTTCATTTTCTGGCACAAATCCTGATGTACACGGGTTGTAGTGGAGCAGCCTGCATATATGCATGTTGTATAGTGTGCAAGATGCGTACATGTGGAAAAATGTTTATTTTTGGCTCTGGATTTTACAAACAGAGAAGATAAGTCTCCATAGGGAAATGGAATAAGGTCCCTTGTGCAAGATTGCATAGGGTGAGGCAAATCTTGCTATAACACCAATCAATTGTTTTTTACTTTTTATTAATTCCTTAAAGTGTTTTATTGTTATATAAAACTTTAGTGTGATACAATGTTTATAAAAATAATATATTAAAGTAAATATTTTGAAAATTATACTATTATTTTTTAATATAATGTTTATAAAAATAATATATTATAATAAATATTTTGAAAATAAAATTTTTATTTTTGAAATTTAAATTTTTTATTTATGATTAGATTTTGATGGAAAAATTATCATTATTCAAAAAAAAAATTATTTATAATAATAATTTAATTTTAAGGTCATGGTCAAATGGTCAAGTTAGACACCAAATTGGTGTATGGGACCCCATGTTTGTGGGATAAGAAACCCCTCCCTCGCTCATCAATTTGACAATTAAAGTGTACACACTCTGTTAGAATAATCTCGAAACTTCTATGTTGTTAAAACTTTGTTCGGGAGTTTGTTTGACCAAATTTTAAGTTTAGATCATATGTGATTCTAGATCCACACTAGTAGGATTTTGTTCCTGGTTTATTGGTGAGCTCTACAAGTATAAATGTAACAAAGTTTTCCTTCAATAAGATGAGTGGTGATGAGCATATTTGCTCACGGTTTATTCAGGATTGATACCACTGTTTGTGATTTGGTATCAGAGCTCGAGTTAATAACCTCGTGAGGAACCACACCACATATACCATTGTCACCATCGTTGTTGTGTACCTGGATCCCATAAAATTTACAATAACTTTTAAATCCACCTGATGTATATTCACCACCTTGATCAAATCTGAGAACTTCAATACATTTGCCTGTCTGTTTTTCAGTCATGGTTTAGAATAGACTCATAGATCATTTTTTCTCTTTATGAAATAGACTCATGTATATTTAGATCTATCATCAACAAAAATAAGAAAGTATGAAGCACCACCAAATGACCTAGTTTGTATAGGTCCGCATACATCTGTACGAATTAATTCAAATATATATGTTTGTATTTTCTCTGTATGTATGGAAAACTCCTCTCTATGTTGCTTACCAAGTGCACATGCTTCAAATGGAGAATGATCATTCTTCATAACAGGAAGACCTTCTACCATTGTTTTTCTTTGCAACAACATCAAATCATTGTAATTTAGGTGCCCAACAACATCAAATACAATGATTTGATGTTTACAATGATTTGATGTTGTTACAAAGAAAAACAATGGTAGAAAGTCTTCCTATTATGAAGAATGATCATTTTCCATGTGAAGCATGTGCACTTGGTAAACAACATAGAGAGGAGTTTCTCATACATACAGAGAAAATACAAACAGATATATTTGAATTAATTCATACAGATGTATGCGGACCTATGCAAACTAAGTCATTTGATGGTGCTTCCTACTTTCTTATGTTTGTTGATGATGGATCTAGATATACATGGGTCTATTTCATAAGGTGAAAAAGTGATGTACTTGAGTACTTTAAAGAATTAAGAACCATGATTGAAAAACAAACAGGCAATGTATTAAAGTTCTCAGATCTGATCAGGGTGGTGAATATACATCAGGTACATTTAAAAGTTATTGTAAATTTCATAGGATCCAACAACAATTTACAGTACCTCATACACCTCAGCAAAATGGGGTTGCTAAGAGAAGGAACATAACACTGGTGGAGTGTGCTCACAATATGCTTCAAGGTAAAAACATTTCTAATGGTTTTTCGGCAGAAACCATTAATATTGTTGTTTATTTAAAGAATCGAAGTCTAACTAAGCAATTAGATTTCCAAACTCCTTTTGAGATTCTTTATGGTTATAAAACTGATGTTAGTCATTTAAGAGTATTTGGATCCACTGCTTTTGCACATATTCCAAAGGATGAGAGAAGAAAACTTGATGTAAAGTCAATCAAGTGTGTTTTTATTGGGTATTGTACTGATCAAAAAGCATACAAATTGTTTGATCCCAGTTCACATAAACTATTTGCAAATAGAGATGTAATGTTTCATGAGAATGCAGATAGAGTTGATACAATGAATGATGCAGATGCTTGGCATAATGATAGTGATGAACATGTCAAAATATATGCAATGGTTAAATATGAACAGGTACAGGTTCAAGAACAAAATGAAAGCAGTATGGACACTTCAAGAAGTCATGATACATCAAGTGGAGAAGAGTCTCCACAGAGCAGGAGACGAGATGAAAGCAGTGAAGGACCAAGGAGGTCATCACGACAAACTCAACCACCTATAAGTTATAAAGATTATGCATTGATGTCTCATGTAATGAATGTTGTCGAACCTGTCAACTATGATCAAGCTAAAGAACATGACGAGTGGAGAAATGCTATGAATGATGAATATGACTCCCTTATGAAAAATCAAACATGGGATTAGTTGAACTGCCTGAAAACAAAGTTCATATTGGAAGCAAATGGTTATATAAATCTAAATTTAAAGTAGATGGTAGCATTCATAAATATAAGGCAAGATTAATTGCAAAAGGATATTCACAAAAGGAAGGAATTGATTACGAAGATACTTTTGCACCAATAGCTAAATTGAATACAATTAGAGCACTGATTGCCTTAGCTACAAAACATAATTGGAAAATACATTAGTTAGATGTCAAAACTGCTTTTCTAAATGGTGATTTAAAGGAAGAGGTTTATTTGGTTCAGCCTAAAGGGTTTGTCAAGCAGGGATAGGATCATCTAATCTGCAGGTTAAGAAAAGCATTATATGGTTTGAAACAAGCACCAAGATCATGGTATGTAAAGATAGATACCTTCTTTTATCAAAATGGGTTTGTGAAAAACAAAAATGATCATAACCTGTATGTTAAGAAAAATGAAGGAAATGTTGCTTTAATATCTTTATATGTGGATGACCTCATTATTATAGGCAGTGCATGCAAGTTAGTTGAAGAGATTAAAATTCAGTGGTCTCAAGAATTTGAAATGAAAGATCTTGACGAATTGCATTACTGTTTAGGAATTGAGGTTTGGAGAGAGCCTAGTAAAACATTGATCACTCAAAGTAAATATACAAAAGAAATTCTTAGAAAGTTCTATATGAGTGAATGTAAAGCTATGTCAACTCCATTAGAACAGAATGCAAAGTTATATAGTGAAGATGGAACTAAAGAGGCAGATGGTACTTTATATCGTCAGTTGGTGGGAAGTTTGAACTACCTCACCACTATGAGACCAGACATTGCATACTCAGTTAGCATCTTTAGTCAGTTCATAGCTAAGCCTTTAGAGAGTCACTAGAAAGCTACAAAGACAGTACTCTGTTACTTGAAAGGAACAAAAAAATTTGGTATTATGTATACTGATGAATTTGATGTTGATCTAACAGGTTTTTCTGATTCAGGTTGGGCAGGAAATCCTGATGATAGAAGATCTACCTAAGGCTATGCATTTCATATAGGATCAGGGGTTGTATCGTGGTGTAGTAAGAAGAAACCTATTGTTTCTTTGTCGTCAACAAAATCTTAGTATAAAGCCTTGACCAGTGCCACCTGTGAAGTTGTTTGGTTGCAGAGAATTCTCGCAGATGTCAAAGAAGAGCAGAATGGTCCAACATGCATCAACTGTGACAATCAAAGTGCTTTCAAATTGTCACACAATCCAATATATCATGCAAGATCAAAACATATCAAGCTACAACATCACTTTGCGAGAGAGAAGATTGAATCAAGGGAAATTGGTTTGATATTTTGTAATACCAATGATAATGTGGCTGATATATTTACCAAACCTCTTGGTAAACTCAAGTTTGAATTTTTTAGAAGCAAGTTAGGTGTCGTAGAAAATCTGTTTCTCCATTAAAGGGGGATGTTAGAATAATCTCGAAACTTCTATGTTGTTAGAACTTTGTTCGGGAGTTTGTTTGACCATATTTTAATTTTAAATCATATGTGATTCTAGATCCACACTAGTAGGATTATGTTCTTGGTTTATTGATGAGCTCTACAAGTATAAATGTAGTATAGTTTCCCTTCAATAAGATGAGTGGTGATGAACATATTTTCTCACGGTTTCTTTAGGATTGATACCACTGTTTGTAATTGACTCTACTCCTTCGGATTTGAACCTGTAACCTGTTAAGAAAAAATACATGTTCTTAATCATTAGAATCACTCAAACTATAATTATAAAAACACAATTAAAAAAATTAAGAAATTGACATTTGAAAAGAAAGAAAGAAAATGATTTTAACGTCCATGAGGCTAACAATAGCCTATTGGACAGACCGCCTCACACACTGATTTCTGCAGTTTAGCCCTTTTCCTGTTTAACTTGATGATGAGCTCCCCCAATTTCTCCATTGTCCCCTCGCCGAATAAGTTATTCCAAGAGCTAGCTGTCAAGATATTTATATAGTTGTCCATGCTGTCTTTGAAAGCTTCACACTCTAAAATGAAATATTTTTTTGTTTCCACTTTTTCAAAGGTGCAGAACACACACACCCTTTCTTCCCAAGCTTCTTTTGGTCTTTTCCAATGCCCAGTTTCACAACGAAGTTGATGGGATTTGGTTCTTATTTGGGCAATAAACATTTTGGCTCTCCAAGATATATTGGCCCCGATGTGCACTTTTTGACGATGATTGTATGTGGGATTAAACTCTTCAATATAATACTCTTTCTTTCTCTCGAGCCCTTTATCCCAATTTCGCTTGTGGAACCTATCAATAACAAAAGCATTTGTCTCTTTAATGTTCGTAGGGCACTTGTTCAAGTGGATATCTCATTTACTAAGCCATTTAATATTTTGTCTCATCCACGTCTTCTTTCTTTTGCACAATATGCCATTGAAAATGACCTTAGGCCACCCACTGTCTTCCATTCGCTCAATTTTTTTTAGATATCTTATGAGACGCACTATAGCAATTGCTTCAATGGGAGCAACCCCCATTTCACTCAGCATGATATCATAAGAGACTAAACTTTTAATTTTAAACTTGTTTGTGATCAAGCGTTTTTGAATCTTCTCAATTTGTTTCCACTGTAAGTCAGATGTGTTGTTGGCCCATACTTCACAACCATATAGAACCACCGGGATCACTAAAAGCCCAAAGAGAGTTTGCATAGTCTTCCAATCCCATAGCTCTATTTCTCTGCATCTATTTTGAAAAGCATAGAACGCTTTCCAACCTCCCAAAGTTCTTTTCTTTCTGCAACCTTCCCAACTTAGATTTTTGTTGAAGTCAATTCCGAGGTATTTGTAATCTACCACTTCTTCAAGAGTGTTGCCTTCAAAGTAGAACTTATGTTGCTTATGTTTTCTTTTGCTAGAAAAAATTACCACTTTTGTCTGGCTAGTATTGACTTGCATTCCCACTGTACTACAAAAGCGCTCAAGGGAAATTAGGTATTCTTGCAACCCAAGAGCGGATTTAGCATTCAGAATAAGATCATCTGCATGCAAAAGAAGCCTTATCACAAAATCACCCAAAAGAGCACCATTACCCTCCTGTGAATTTAACCACTCTTCAAGTTTGTCAATATATAAGCCAAAGAGGGTAGGGGGCAATGGGCACCCTTGCTTGACCCCAATATCGCTCCTAAAACTTTCGGAGATACCAGCTGACGTTCTGATTTTGACTTTAACCTCCTCATATAGCCTATGGACGGCTGCTCTAAGCTGTATAGGAACCCCAAGTTCCTCCATTCTATGCCAAAGCTTATCTCTCTAGTGGAGTTCGATCTTGGCCGTCCGTCGTTCCCTTACCAACGGCTTTGATCACGTTGCAGCATTTCAGCTTTGGGCAAAATCCAGACAAGGGAAAATTCCTGATGGCTTCTCCACCGTCGGATCATCCCAACATGTGACTGCGTTGTTTTCAGCTGTCTGGACATTGCTACCTTGTTTGCTACAAGATCATATTCAATCCATGAAAATCTCCTTTAAATAGTAAAAAAATATATATCCAATCCGTGAAAATATTCATCGAACACCAAAAAGAAGAACTATCCTCTGCCTTTGAGCAAAAAAAGGGAAGAGTTTCATTCAGAACGAAACCCCTTAAATTGCAGGAGGAGCTGCGGCAAAGTCTTAAAGAAATTGAAGAAGGCTAAGCATCGCGGGAAAAGTTGCTCTAAGTTGAGCACAATGAAGGAGCAGCTCAAACTCGAAAGCTTGAAATAATGTCTTCAAGCTTCGGAGCTTGAGCGTGAAAGAAATGCAATTCAGGATGTGATTTATCAGTTTAAGAATTAGAAGAAAATGTACAGGGTTCAATATGATGTTATTCTTCCCGTGAATGATATCAGCACAAACAAGACTTAGTCCAGCAAGAAAAAACTACAAAATAAAAGCCACATAGCTCGATAATCTGAAGCAGACAAGCTTATACAGTAAATTGCAACGCCTGATTTTGGTTTCTTTATCATGCTAACTCATTCACTCTGAGGATTTGAGAGCATATTTCTGTGTGAAAAATATAGATTATTAGGCGCCTCACATCGAAAGTGGACAAACAAGGTTAATTTTTTTAGCAGAAAGAGGTTGGAATCATTGCAAATGGAAACCGCAAGGGAGCATATCACTTCCAGAAGTTTCCAAAATAAGTTGAGAGTATTGGAAGCTTGGGAATGTAATGATGTAATTATCATGTAAGACATGGATGGTAAAGAAGATGTGGGCTGTTCCATATTAGCTGATGATAATATAAGCGCATAGATGGAATAGCACGCATGTGAGACACGTGTTTGGTGGAGTAAATGTGAAATGTTTGTTATCTAGTTTATGCTCGGATCTCATGTAGGAGCATTCTTGTAGTTAAAACTAAATGGAGTCTCACAACTGAATGGATAGGAGCACACTAGCATATCTTACAGTTAATCAGTGCCAAAAAGACTAACTTTTGTAAATCCAAAATATGACAATTTTATGAAACTTTGTTACACGAGTACTGTGAGTCGAATAAGCGGCCAATTAAAGTCAAAGAACAAAGCTTCACAATAACATGAAGGTAACGTTTTTGTTGTTCTCAACATGGATGAAATGTTGAAGTTGTGGCGATTCTACAACTCGCATGTGAAATTTGAAGTATTGTCATGAATATTGTTGTTGGCATGAGAGATCGACAAAATGACAAACATTAAATTGTTAGCAGATTATGGTACCAACTCAGAGAATCATTCTAATTCTATTTTGATTAAGAAAGTTGTCTTGGGCATGATTTTTGGAATCCTTGCACTTGTAAATAATTTATATCAAATATATACTTTTTGATAAATTAAAGCACAATAGCACATCAGAAATCGTCGAGTATCTAGCGTCAAGTATGACAAATTGAGTCCTTGATATGGCATTTACCAGGGCCTTCAGTTTTCTTGCCGCGCTCTCCATTTAAACGTAGAAATATCTAATGATGTATTTCATCATCATTGTATTGATGATGTGAAACCTCATGATGCATGCAGTAATCTTCTTATCCCAGTAGTTGTGTTGGTGCTTTTAATACTACACTGCATGCATTGCTCAACGTGCATTTGATCTCTTCAACCATTAAATAGCATTAATAACAATATCATCGCCGTGCCATTTACCACATTTGAGGGCATAATTCTAGTTTTCTAAACTAAACATTCAGCCACAGAAATGCATATTAACTTCAGAATCCTTTTGGTCATTAATAAGATCCATATCAACCCTCCAAAATACCATTGTCGTACCATACCATTTACTACCGTGGAGGCATAAGCCTAATTTTGAAAAATAGACATTCGGCCTCCTAAATGCATATTGACCTGACACGTGCTCAAGCAGTAAACAAATTCAGAATCCTTTTGTTTATTAAAAATATACATGTCAAGCCTCTGAAATGTTTAGTAACCGTTGATCTTGGAACTGGGTGTCTATTCATGATTTGAAGTTTAATAACATGGAGCTACAAAGCTAAAATCATATAAGTTTTTCTAATTTTTCTTTCATATAAGAAAATATGCAGCCAACGTTTCGAAGATGGTTATAGCATAAGCATTGACAATCAGCGCATATAAAGTATAATGTATAACTTAAAAGCAACCTGCATGTACTTTAGCTTGATTTAGATGTTGAACATCTATTTGTTGGAAAATATGTATATAACATAACTAATTTGTTGAAAATGTTAAGGCATCTTGCATGGGAAAAAATTGTCTATGGCACAAAAGGCTAAGCATAAAAAAGCAAAAGCAGCGGAAGAGAATCCAGAAAATTTTGCGGCATCCTGTATAGAAAGAAATTGTCTAGATCATAAAAGGTTAAAATCATAAAAAAAACAAAAACATGTAATGAGAATTTAGAGAATAGGGCAATCAATGCTTATAACTCTCTTGACATTGATGAGACGGTAGCTGACTCTTGTACTTCATAAGTTCATAGGAAACTCCAAATCCAGGGAAAAAATCTCCATGACATCAGAACACTTAATTGATATGTTATGTTAGGTAACAGTAATATAGACATAATTTTAAAGAAATATACTTTTGCTAAGAATCTACTGTGACATTAAAAAAGGAAATCGGTAAAAATCTCATTCCTAAAATTTTGCTGCTTCAAATTTGGAGTCCACCGCGATCATTAATACAAATCCCAAGTTCAAGCCCAAAAGCCTAAGTAGTGAGAGGTTTAAATTGAAAAATGTTATCAGATGTTTTTATTTAAATAAAAAATATAAAGTCAGGAACTAACTGACTTACAGCTCTCACTTGTTATAAATAAAATTATGCCTCTGGCATTTTCTTTCTCGATTATTTTTAAGAATCAAAAGGAAGCAATTCTTTTTAAATAAAGTTATATTTAACAAGAAATTTTATTTAAAATTTGAAGTTATAATTTTTTTAATTGTTACTACAAGATTTTGAATAGAAACTAAAACAAGATGCAAAATCTAACATCTGATATTTCAAGTGGCATGAAGTCCGCTTGTCTCATTTACTTACGAAATCGTTAAAATTTTCATTTATTTTTTCGTCTATTCATAAAGTACTTTATCCAAATTTCGATTTCACTCTTTTCCATGTTGATCACAAAATGTAAATTGTTTTTTTGGATTAGTTATTGTATTGACTTCACAAGAGTTCTCACTATTTTATGATTTCTTATTTGCAGGCATTCAATGTTTTTTATACTGAAATTTCTCTCTTATCTTTTAACTTGCAAATCTACAAATCTAATATCAAATGTTCGTTTTAACCAGGGCTAGAGCTAATGTGTTCAATAACATTGACCATCCCTTTTTATACTCATTTACCTATAATCTGCTTGCTAATTTTATGGTCTCTACAGTATTATTTGGCTTTTTATTATAATTTTAGGCTAAAGTTAGCAAGATTAAAGACCCATAGACTTTTACTTTTGTACCTGGAACGACACTGATACCATATGTATTGCCCTCCTCCCTTGAAGGAGTATCAGCAATTATGTTTAAAGATTAAAGACCCATAGACTTTTACTTTAGTACCTGGAACGACATTGATATCATATGTATTGCCCTCCTCCCTTGAAGGAGTATCAGCAATTATGTTTAAAGATATTTTTGTTAATTTAGTTACAAAGGAAACTCGATTTCTAAATGAGCAATCTCTGGTAAATTTCAATTTAAGAAATGGTCACACCACTATAATATATTCCAGTTTAAACAATAACAAATTCATGTTAGACACTACAAAATCACCATAACCTCAAGGCTTGAGATTTATAAGTCACATTTCAATAAATAACAAATATGCACAGATATGCCATATTTTATCTTTCTTCAGATAATGCAATTAAGATTTTGCAAGAAATTTCACATAATGATAATTTAAAAAGGTTAATTCCTTCACCATTTCCTATGTATTATTTTCTTTTATTACTATATAAAAAAGATAGATCATACAAAATCTCCACAGATCATACAAAATCTCCATAATCTTTCAAGCAAACAGTCAACAACTTATCATTCAAAAAGTATCTTTGCACTTTAATTTAAGAACAAAAGGACTTAGGATTACCTTTAGGAATGCAGCTCTAGCACAATCATTTATCATGATGGAGATAAAGAAGAAGTCTATTTGGATCTGGCAAAGATGAGCATGACACCTCATGCAAGCAGCAACATGACACCCTTGCAAGGGCATCATGAGCCACACCATAGCTGAGCTAGCACAATCATGTATCATGGTTGAGATAAAGAAGAAGTCTGACTAGATCTGGAGAAGATGAGCATTACACCTCATGTAAGCAGCAACATGACACCCTTGCGAGGGCATCCAAAGCTCAAAGCTAAAGCCTGAATAAATAAAGCCATTAAGGCTAAGAGAAGAAGAGCCAACGTTTAAAAAGTCAAATATTAAGCTTGAGCAACACCCCTCAATAGTAAGGCCAATGCCCCTAGTCCCTGGGTTGTCTAAGAATATCTAAAGAAAAGGGACTCATTGAATAAACTGAACATTTAAAAGAAAAAGGCTTTAAGGGGTAGTAAAAAACAGGCCGAGGATGGTAACTCAATGCCAACTTCCAAGCTCCCTCTAGAAGGCTATTACAAGCAAAAATGCCTAACCAAATGAAAATAGATGAACAAATAAATGAAAAATAAGATCTATGCATGTCTAAGACTTTGAGGGTTATCACATGAAATCATTCCCCCTTCCCTTTCATCATTATTACACATCGTTGCCTATTTTTCACCTAGATACTTAGGAAATATGGGTTTTTCTTAAGATTTGATGCATGTATAAGGGTTAATAGTGTCCCCCTTGGTAAATTAACCCCCTTTGTTATGTTTTTCCAAGATATTTTCACCAGGTGCTACCAATTAACAACTTGCTAAGATGCTAGACCCATCACTTCAAGTGGGTATTGTGCATGGGATACATGTACCATCCCTCGAGATCCATGACACTGCCTTGGGATCTGTGACACTACATTGGAATGTGTCACCGCATTAGGATCCGTGACAGTACATTAGGTCGTTACAGGGATGCCATGTCATCACACATGCCATGTGAACCGTTTATATGAATCCTTCTTGCTTCGTTGGACATTTCGTTGCATACCTGTGCATTAATTATTCCCTTTGTACCATACGTGGGGGGTTCTTAATGCATTGGAGAGCTAGTTTGCACATTATGAGAATGATTTCACATGGTGACTTGGACACTTTTGATGACATGGAACATTTATTAGACACTTGAAGAGTTCTAGTCTTCTTCAGCCCACATGTGCTACATGGGATGATTTTGTTGCTTGGACAATTCCCACATGTGTAAATGACATCATCTTTATCTAGAACGTCCTTCCACCTTTGGATGTTTCCTTTGATTGGGGAGGGAATTTATGTGGATGTTGGACCTACATTGGACCATTTGACTATCTCCTAGGCGCTGACATCATATTTTTGAGGGGCGCACCTCTCTTGGGCTATATTTTATCCACACGTTGGGGTCCTACATTGTATTCGACCCTTTCTAGAGGGATGTATCACTTCATGAGCATATTATTGATGTATTTTATTATTATTTGTATTTTGCTCATGGTTTTATTGGGCAAATGGTTTTGAGCTCATGGTTTTTGAGCTAGCACATGGTTTTGTAATGTATTTGAGGAGAATTCTCACCTATAAAAGGAGAAGTCCTCCATTTTCAATTCATTGGAGAATAAAGGAAAGTCTTGGCAAAGTTTTGTGTGAGTTCTTGGGCTCTCTTGGTGAATTTCTCTTCCTTCTTTATTTGATGGCAAGAGTATGAGAGATTGTTCATGAGCTAAAGGTTTGTTGGAGAATCAATCAAACAAGGTATGGTTATACACCTATCTTGCTTTCTTGTGCATGGTTAATTTTAAATTGTGTTTTTGAAGATAAATGTTTAGGGCTTTGTCTTCTCAACATAGCATTAAGTTGATCTCTTTTGATTTCCTTTAAGGTTTGATTCAACTTCATGATCTCTTTGAGTATTTCTTAGACCCATTGCCATAGTTTGAAGATCTCCCATGCTCACTCACTAGTGTGGAAGACTTCATCATTTATAGGAAATGAATCTTTATCAAGAACTAAAATGGACCCCATCACCCAATGGTAAGCAACTCTTTTCGCTGATTTCTTCAATCAAAAATAAATTTCTATCCATCCTTTTCCTAATTTTTTTGAGCTTAACTGCATATCTTTCTGTGAATCTTCAACTAGCCGATCCATCACTTTGACATCTCTTGACCAACTGTATAAGGGTTTGACAGTGCTACTATCATTGCCTATCTTATTCTATCAAACCCTAGAGTTGCTTTTATTGTGTTTGCAGGCCCAATCTAACCTAATTGTTGCAACCCTAGTATCATAGTTTGGATAATTGTCATTGTTGTTCCATCTCTAAAATTCCTATGTGAAAAAATACTTGAAATATGTAATGTCGCAGGGTTTTATACTGAGGTTTGGTATACATCATGTTCCAAATAACTCCAACCTCTAGATCAAATTTGCAAATCATCCCACGTTTCTCTCAAAGACCAAATCGACACTTCTTATTCATTGTCTCATCATCTCTGTCCTTAACTGTCCAACTGCAGAATTTTAAGGGTTCGATCTGAGGTATATCAATGATTTGGAGGGGTCACTATAATTCGTTTGGATCCCAATCTTCCCCAACTGCTAAGTCGTGCTAAAATCTGCTCAAACGTTCATCATTGGGCTAAGCCTCTTCTCTTCGGTTGCTCACTTATGATCCATTCTCCCCCAATTTTGTCATTATTCTCTGCTTCCACCTCCACTCACATGGGTTGGGTGAGGTCATCATCCACTTCCACCTCTCATCCCACTATGAGGTGGATACTAAAACTCCACCATCGATCTTTCTTCAACATCTATAGATAGATTTGCTTTGGAGAGCCTTCGATCAACTATGAATAAAGCAATATTCTATCATTCTATCAATCTTTAGATTTGTAGACTTGTATTGCATTGTTCATCTGTTCTCTTCAGCTACCCACTTTACACGCATTGTCTCTCATTATTAGGCTACTATTATAATGTTGGAATGCTACTAAATTTGAGCGAAAAGATTCATGGAGATGTATTTGGACTAGGGCACCCTCTTGCGGAAAGAATCCGAAGGAGAAAGATCGAAATCACCTCTTCACGAGCAAAGTAATCTCTCATCTAATCATTTATTCTTTCTTAATGAGAATCTCCTTTTCTTCCCCAATCTTGTATTGATTCAACTTGTTTACCTGCATTTGCTTATTACATCTTCAATAGATTGTGGTTTCTATCATCTTGAGTAAGCTAGATCTAGAGTTTTTCATTGTAGGATAGAAATGTGTTTCTTGATTCTTTATGTGCATGTTTAATTGGAGTCCATTGAGGCATGCAAGTTCTCCTCCTCCAGTTCAATTGTCAAAATCAAAGACCCTTTAAAGAGCATCTCACATTTATGTTTCTCTCTTTCCTGTTAAACTCTCTATTCATTTGATTCATTTGCTTCGCTACTAAAGTAAAATGCCCCATTTGATATCCATGTCAATGAGCCAGCCACTATTGTGCGGGAGTTTTATCCCATTGAACACAAATCCCATTTCAACGTAATCAATGACGACAGAATCGTGTGCAATGGGAGAGAAATCTCCCACAATAGTGGGTTGGCCTAATAAGATAGACAATCAGGGTGGTATATTCTACCTTTTCCAATCAAGTAAGGAAACAATGAAAACATCATGGGCTTACAGGAAGAAAGAACAAATTGCCTTGTGAATTGCTCCTTGAAGGGTCTTCTATGGTTGAGGTAGAGTTGGAGGACTAGGATCCTGAGCTCCACCACATAGAGATGTGCACACAAAATAAAAATAAAACCAACTCTATCTTACCATGGAAAACTTAGATCTACTAGCTCAAAAGATGAAATGTGAAATCTACTCTAAGATTCAATGAAAAGAATCCATACATATAACAACAATCAACAAAATAGATGGGGTGAAAGAAAGAATATTCCCATTAGTAAGAAGAAAATATTACATCAATGAGTTATCTTGTGCAAGAAGAGGCGACTCCAAATCGCTTCTCCTTAGGGTTCTCGCCTCTTAATGCTCTCATAGTCCAATGCTTCTTCTCCAACTCTTCTTCAATCTAGCTACATTCCAACGACATAATGACAACACAATAATGTGGGAGAAAATGATGCCAACTAGGCAACCTATGAGAAGCGAGATTCCAACAAAAGCAACATAAATCTAAGAATCTAGGGATGGGTGAAATGGTAGAAGGGATGCTCTATTTATAGTTCAATGAAGGGTGCCCAAAGCAATCCTAGCCATTTATGTTGAATGAAGATTAATGGTGGAGATTGAATCATCCACTCTATTGTGGAATGACACTTGGAATTGAATCATGGCCTCACCCATGCGAGTGGATGGGCAAATGAAAAATAATTTGATAAAATGCACCCACCAGTAATTAGAGTCCAGCCCACTAAATAAGGTGCATTAAGCAGAAAGTGGAAGTGGATCATTACCCCAATCATGATAATGGAATTATCGGAGAAGAATCTTATCTTCTCATTAATGCATGCACTTATTAAATGATATCACACAGGTTATTATTATGACTAGTAACGTTTCTTCAATAAACTCCAAAATATCCCCAATACTAATTATACATCCCTTTGATATTTGAGTTCGATTTATTGGTTTTGACCAAACACAGATGCATTTGACAAATAATATCCTAGTTTATACAGGGGCCAAATTTGGGAGTCAGCACTCATCATTGTGTTTAAAACCGTTATGACTAGCACAAGCCCATCTAACCCCGAGCCTGATATGTATCTCGTGATTGACAAAGTCTGACATGTACCAATAATTATCATTTAAGGAACATCCAACAATATTGAATCTAGACAAGGCTTAACACAGTAACAAGACTCAACTAAGATATAAACTGGTCCAAACCAATAATGAAAGAGGGCACAAACGAACAAAGATGGTCTCTTTCTCCTATTTTCAAGATAACTTTTATTTTTTTGTAAACCTTCCACTTGGTCCATGGAATATTTGTGTGAAGGGCCAAGGCAAGCTTTGTAGGATATCTAAGTGATGGATAAGTTGTGATTTATTCTTCTAAGCCTCGTAGGATGTCTAAGTTAACGATTGGAAATATTTTAAGCAAGCCTTGTAGGATATCTAATTTAATGATTGGAAAGATTATTGTTAAGTGATGGATAAGTTGTGATCGATTCTTCTAAGCCTTGTCGGATGTCTAAGTTAACGATGGTTTCTAAGCCTTGTAGGATGTCTAAGTTAACGATGGGAAATATTTTAAGTAAAATCATTGACTCTTTAGTCGTGGAACATTGGTCGCACTTTCTTTATGTTTGGGCCAAATTATAGGCATTACATGGGTAACAATAAGTAAGAGTGACATTACAGGGGCAAAGACACCATCACGCATTGTTTAGATATAGTGGGGATTTAAATCTACGGCATTGCCTAAATGATCTAATTCCTTACCATTTCTTAATTACCATTTAAGAAAGATGGTATGCAACATTTGGCAAGTTTAAGGTAAAGACATAGCGCTTTACCTCACAAGGCAAAACATGCCCTTCTTATCATAAAGGCAATTCAATAAAAGAGCATTGGCCCAATCTGAAATTTCCTAGGATGGATTCGTAGGATGGATTGCCATATTTATTTTTTATGGGATTTAGCATGCTATAAAACTTTAAGATGTTTCTTACTAAACATCTTTAATGGCTAGGTTGAACATCATTTGGGATGTTCAATCCTTTGGGTAGATATCCATAATGAAGGGAACACTAGATAATGGCGAGCACTACATCACTAACATAAATGAAGGGGATGGGAATTACACCCTACATAGCTCTTGATATTGAGATGTCAAACCCTATGAAAATCATTAGATGTTTCTTCTAAGACGTAACAAAGATTTTATTAAAAACTCATAATTAACCAAAATAAGATAATGTCATCATATGGGTAATATGGAAGTTTGGTGATTATTTTCAAAACTCATCAATGTATAGCAAATCATAGTTATCAATAATAATAATAACTCTAAAAATTATTATTTCATACTCCTTTTTGCAATAGAAACTAATCTTCTATCTTGAGAACCTTAATTTTCTTCCAATGTTACCTCTTAAAAGTTAACAATAGGTTTGAACTCCTTGAATATTTTAAGAGCATATAACTTATGCTTAAGAAAGTACATCCAAATTTATCTTAAGAAATCATAGATAAATTTCCTAAAATATTTGTTCCCATTCACCTTTGTTAAATTTATCACTATATTTCTTGTTTAAAAAGGCAACCTTAACAAATACCCGCACTAAATTAGTAAACCATGAACCATATTAAGTTCTTTAAAATTGTTGGAATGTCCATAACTCCTAATTCCACATCTTTTCAAATGAGTCTATGTTAATTCCTTTAATTCCTTTCACCCTTTATGACACATTTGTCTTTATCAAATGTAGCATCAAAATTTTTCTCTGTGGTTGACTTGTGACAATCGGTTATTTGTATGCCCATAACACACAAAACGTCATGCGCATCTTTTGAAACCTCCAATAATAATCATCACAACGATTTTGAAACCTTGGATGTATGTGTCCATTAGTGAAGTAATAAAGAGTTTTATCTCTCTTTTTAACATAACTACTTAAATGTCATTTAGTCTTTGAATGAAAAAAATCATGATTCTTTCTCATACAACCTTCTCATAATGTATAAGTTGTTAAAGTAAATATTAGTTTATAATAGTCAATTAGATATTAGACTTGGGCATTAATAAAGTTAACTCAACTTTAGATTATTTTATGCTTTTATGTGTTTCTCGGTCTATCCCATAATCACAAAGTGAATTGACTCGACTTGCTTGTAATCCTATATAAGAAAGCTTTCTTTTTTTCATTAATACACCATAGTTACCAAATTCGACCGAATCAGGTTGAAGAATTTGAAAATTCAACAGTTTGACCAATCATACGTTAAATTCAATTCGATACAGGTGATAGAGGCGAAATAGTTCAAGTCATCCTCCATTTTCTTGAGAGAGGATTTTGTGGGCATTCGTTTTGATGCCAAATGAGCATCTCATGGTTCATAACTCACCGCCTAATTAGATTGTCTATACCCAGTTAGTACCACTATCTTGCGATGAGTTGGTAGTCTACAGCTCAGACAACCAATTGCTTCTTCTCTACTGCTGACTCTCCCGGCGGCACATGCTTCAACGACTTTGCTGGAATAACTAGCTAAAGGAATGGGAAGGATGCAACTGAACTGGCTACACTTCCATTAATAAGTCTCATTTGGTTGTAGTTGAAGGAGGGAAAGGCTATGCTTGCTCAGGTCCACAAAAAATTCAAATGAAGTTGTATCCTTTGCAAATGTCTTAAACTGCAAAATAAACATAGGAAAAGGAGCTGAAAACAGATGAGAACTTTCTAAAATTTTGAAAAACTAACATATTTTAGTAGTTGTAGGATCTATACTCACGAAATTTTTCTGTATTGGATTTTACGCAATCGAATGTTTTCAGTATCGAATCGAATCCAAATTCGAACTTGGTAACTATGTAATACACAATATGGAGAACTCTTTTGAGTTATCTTGGCTTCTTTACTTTAACACCCTCCCTTAATGGTCAATCCACTAACTACACCAAGCTTATCCTGGAATTTTACATATTTTTGTAGACCCAAAGACTTGGTGAGAATGTCTATAGTTTGGTCCTCTGTGGGACAGTACTGCAACTTGATAGATCCATCCTCTATAAGTTGTCCGATGAAGTGGCAATGTACCTCAACATGTTTGGTACACTCATGGAAGACTGGATTCTTGGCAAGTTTGATCACACATTGATTTCCACATAATAAGGGTGTTGGCTCTGTTTGTTGCATCTGCATATCTGAAAGCATCCTCATGAGCCAGATTGCCTCACATGCTCCTTTCACTGCTCCTCGATATTTTGAGTCACACCAGTGCCAAGGCTGGAAAACATATCTAAAAGTGGATTTTCTATCATCCACAGAACCTACCCAATCTGAATCTATATACTTATACAGCCGAGGGTCTTTGCTTATGTTGTACAGAATGTCAAAGTCAAGTGTCCCTTTCACATATCTCAATACTTGCTCGCTTATCTGTATTGTGTATTAATGAGAAAGCAAAAGATTTCTTATGTAGGATTACAATCAAGTCGAGTCAATCCACTTTATGAATGTGGGATAGACCGAAAATCACAATAAAGTGAAATAAGACATAAAAGCATAAAATAAGCTGAAGTCAAGATGACTTTATTAATGCCTAAGTCTAATATCTAATTGACCATTATAAACCAATATTTACTTTAACACCCTCCTTTAATGGTCAATCTACTAACTATACCAAGCTTATCCCGGAATTTTACATATTTTTCTAGACCCAACGACTTGGTGAGAATGTCTGCAATTTGGTCCTTTGTGGAACAATACTGCAACTCAATAGATCCATCCTCTACAACTTGTCTAATGAAGTGGCAATGCACCACAACATTGCTTCCATGTGCTTTAGTTCTTGCCTGTGAACCCTTGACTCCCTTCCAAGATAATCTAAAGTCAGTGAAGCAGAAGACTCCAAAGGAAGCATAGTCTGGAAGAAAGCCCGAAGTCAACCATCTTAAATTCTTTGGTTCTACTGCCTACAATTGGATTTTAGATAAAAAGTGAACCAAGTTAGATCCAAAGAGCAAAAAGATGATGATCACAAGGTATAGAGAAAATCATAAAGCCTACCAAGTTGGTTGATATTGACACCAATAAGGTGAGCTTTAGTATAGATGTTGTTGACGAGGAAGTTGGACCTTTCCACACTTCTCTTGGATTCAAAATGACCGAGCAGCCAATGGTGGATAAGGATTCAGGTGTCAAGCTTCAAGCAACTCCACCTGAAGGGGGGGAAGATTCTGAGCATGAGCAGTCTTCTAGGCCGGTAATTTCCAATGCAGATAACCCGAATCAGCATTCAGATGACTCAAATACAGGGGAAGATGATGAGAATCACAAGAAGGGACCCAAGTGTTGGCAAAAGAAGAATAGAAGAAGAAAGATCCCCTTCCCCTCCTCTGTCCTTGGCTGAAGTTAACTAACAAAGCTTCAGTTTCTTTGATCTTGAACCATCCCCAGGAAGAAAACACCTCCTATTAAAAGGAATTGATAAGCCTCAATCTAAAATCCCAAGGATAGATAATGTTGTCAAATTGGCACAAGAAAAGCTCCAAATAGTGAAAAATCAGTTGTCTGAAAAATTGATAGAAATAAGAGTTGTAAAAGAAGAGCAACCTGAAACTTCTAGAGCTAATCAAGAAAATATGCCTAGAAGTACTAATGAATAGGGTGGTCAAACTTTCCAAACCGCTTGGGAAAAATGGTGCAATGCTAAATATGGAACAAACAGAAAAATTCCATTTGATCCTGCAAATTCTGATGACCATTCTAGTTCCAATCGTGAAAACATTGATCCAGCCCCAATCACCAATCTGAATTGTAAATCAAAAAATTAGATCATGATTATTATTCAGAGATGGTCCTCTTGGGCTAAGACACAAAAGGTTATATTCAAGAACAAAGTTACATGGGGAGAATTAGCCTTACGAATCACTTGGGGATTCACAGGTAACTTGGAACTATGGTAGCAAAGGCTAAATCCAGCTGATAAATTGCACATCATGGAATTTGAGAAACCTTTGGACGAACTAGTAAAAGGAGCAGTACATGAATTCTATGGAAAGGCTAAGATGGATACACATCTGTATTCAGGTTTATTTATGAACCAAAGATTATGCAATATTAAAGACCTTCCAGAATTTTATTGTACTATGCAAGATCTTTTGTACAAATCCTGTGACCCTAGTAATCCAGCTTACCTTAGGAAATATTTGTTTGCAGTGCCTGGTAGAATACCTTACTTAGTTAGAGAAAGAATGGAAGAACAGATCGACATAGAAGAAATTTCTCTAGCAGGCGTGCATGAACAAATACTAACCACTTTGCAAAAAGAAAGCATGCATAGGAAGACTGCAAAGTCTGTCAAGAAACAATTAGGATTTGTCGATACTGTCTGTGACATATTTGCAGAGACTTACCATTTTGGTTGTGGCAAATCCAAACACAAAAAGAAAAACTGTAGAGCACATTGCAAATGTCATGAATGTAAAGATAGGTCACACAAACCACAATATAGGTTCAAGAAATCATGCAGATTCTCAAAACCTGGTAAAAACCCCAGAAAAACATTTTTTTTAAAAAGACAGACTATGATCCTGCTGGAGACAAGGCTAGGAGGACCACATCATCGACAAAAAGCAAGATAGATATCAGAACCTGGTGGAGGAGACACATGGCACTGTCCTGGGTATGCTCGTGGAGAAAGGCCTCTAGCTCATCAATATAAATCCCAAACAATGTGGGGGACATAGGGCAGCCATATTTAACTCCAATGGTACTCTTGATGAAATCTAACATCCCGTGAACTGTGCAGAGGCAACCAAGAACCGACTCATAGAGGCGTGTGATGGCAGTCAATAGGGTATGGGAGATGCCAATGTCTTTGAGCCTCTAAAACAGGGCTTCTCTCGGGCCAGATTTGAAAGCCTTTCGAAAACCTACAAAGCAGCAATAGACTTTCAAAGACCGATGTCGTGCCTCCTCAATGATGGCCTGAAGGGTAAAAATGTGATCAATGGTCCGATGAGCAGGTCGGAATCCTACCTATCCCTTAGCTCTGAGGTGTCTACTCTCAATCTCACTAGAGAGCTTCCTATGGAGAGTCGTAGCAAAGAGCTTCGAGAATGTATGGCCCACCATGATTGCCCTGTAATTGTTGGGATCTGGACTAGGGCCCGATTTGTGTATCGGTGAATGATGTGATGCAACCAAGTCGAAGGAAAACCTGTACAAACCACATGGTTGAAGAGATTAGCCAAGTGAGAAACCAAAGCATGAAGACCGTGCTTAAAGAACTCTACCTGAAAACCTTCCTCATTTGTTGCTTTGTTGTTGTTCATCACCCTAACGGCTTCTCGGATGTCCTTGTTTGAAAATAACAAGCATGAGAAGGGTGGAGAGGTAACCTCAATCTGGGCCTGTCCCAGAATATCATAGAGAGTGGATCTGTGGGAAAACATGGAGTCGGGGTCAAGGTCAGATGGGAGGGGGGAGTGACAAGGGAGGATGGTACGCCAGAAGTTTTTAGGGGAGTGAGTAAGGGAAATGGATAAGTTATATCTCCTCTGAGAGACAAAGAGGCGTTTCTTGCGACGAAGGAGACAACGATACTAAGCTTTGAGGTTGGGTTAGGAGGGGTGAGCATGGGTGAATGCATGTCGAAGTTGGCACTAGAGGACCTTGCAGTTAGGACAGGAATTGTGTTTTAGGGAGGTGGAAGTGGGACGAGAGGAGTTAGGGAAAGATTTGAGGGTTGCATCCCAAATGGTGGATGAGAGGTAACCATACTTGGTGGAGGCAGAATCAAGTAAGGAGAATTGGGTCTCGGATGGGAGCATATGTCAGAGGTGGGTGGAAAAGGCGTTCGGTTCCCCCTCATAGAAGC
>ML836466.1:81692-92013 GCA_009831015.1 Picea engelmannii | reverse complement strand
AAAAAATAGTTATTTTATAGATAATGATAAAATAAAGGTGTTGTCTAACTGCTCTACGAAATGATTTTTTTCTAGTGACATAAATCTGCTCAAAATCACTATTTTTTGTTGTTTAAAATCCATTTGTGAATGCATAAATGGATTCAGCATGCTGAAAAATCCCTAGAGCACTCAAATTATATAGAAATAATCCCTCAAATATACAGATCTAACCATTTCTTACCAGATTTCAAACAAATGTCCTCGGAAAAATTGTCGGAGAATAATTATTTCGTAGAACGTTTAGAATACTGCTATAATAAATACAGTGATGAAAAATAATGATACTTAAAGATCAATTTTAATCTTAACTTTATCAAGCACTAAAAAAATAAAATATAAATTTCTATTTTCTTGATTTAAGTTACTATTAACATAAATTTAAGAGTTCCATGAATTGATATAATCCTTAAAGCTATAGATTTAAAGATTTAGAGTTACTATAAGTTTATAACATAAATTTAATTAATATAAGATTGTTTTTTTTTTTAACAAGAAAGTGAAATTTATATTAATGTAGCAGTGCTATGACCACTGTGAAAACATCTACATAGTTCAGACATGCATCATGTGCATGAATTCCAAAATTACATATATAGGTGCCATAAGACAAAGCCCAAAGATGTCCATTATGTCTTATCTTCCAAAAATTGGCTACTATGGAGTTAAAAACCTACATACAATATATCTTTCAAAATAACCAAAACTGGGCAAGATCCAAGAGTGGAGGAGCATAATTACACCTATTGATTCAGGTTTGAGGGTTCTTCCTTCAGCGAAACTTTCACCCCTGCATCTTGTTGGAAGGTCGCCCTAGCGGCTTGAAGCTCCAACTTTTCCACCCTGGATTCTAAATCCGCAATTCTTCCATTAACCTGTTACGTCGTGTGTGTGAGAGCCTCCACCGCTTCCTCTCTGAGTTGAATGAGGGCTTCCCTGAGCATCTCTAACCTTCTGCCACCTTCCCTGTCCAGCCGGAGGAGAAACCCTCTATGCACGCTAAGATTATGCTTCAGGTCACGGATTTCCTGTTCCAGCGAGGGAGGGGGGTTGGGTGGAGCAATAGACTCAGAGCTGGAGGCCATTTGACGGTTTAGAGAATAGTTTGATCGAGTTTGAAGGGCGAGTGACCAAGCATAAAGAGTCAAGCAAGACAGACGTTCACCCAAGGGAGATAAGGCTGAGCTATAGGCTTCTGCCACCCTTGATTTATTTGCAGGGCGATCGTGCGACGCCATGATTCAGAGGGGCCTCGCTCGAGTGCCTTGCGGGAGAGAGATGGGCTCAGTACAGTTCTTCATGAGGGGCATGAGGGCAGGCTCATGTGGGAAGATATGGAGTGACGCAAGCTGGAGGGAGAAGTACCAACATGCAAGTGATGCCACGGATCGGAATGACGGTGAGGTGATGCCACATATCTGAATGAGGGGAGGAGAATCGTCCCGATGCTACCTGTCTTGAGATCTCCAACTAACCACCCGCCACAGACCATTAAGGGATTGGGGCGAAGGACAGGGTCCCATTGAAAGAGAGTTGACCATTTCTCAAGGGGGTGGTGAATTTCGCCGCCTGATCTGCTTCTCCATTTAAATGCCATAGCACATGGAAAAAATCAATCTTTCGGAAGGATTTAGATAGTCGTTGGATTTTCTTGAGGAGTTGTCGAAGTTTCATTTGGTTTGGTAATGAGTTGGTGACCAAGGCATGGATTAGGATCCGAGAATCTCCTATCACCATGATTTCATTGATGCCTATCTCTCAGACTTGGGTGAGGCCTTGCGAGAGACTCAGAGCTTCTGCCATGTTATTGGTGTCTTCCCCTAAACCCCAGGAATAGACCGATTCTCAGATTTCATCGAGGTCATAGAGAACCCCTCCCCCTCCTCTCACCCCTGGATTTCCTTTCAAAGCTCCATCAAAGAAAAGGATGTGTTTGTGTTGAGCGCACCTCCAGTCTTTGAACTCTGCTTGCTCCTTACGCAGTTCCCAGGATTCGTAGAGTTGCTTGGGGGGGGGTAAGGGGTTTTTAGATCTGGGGCGAGGCTATGAATCCATGCTTCTTTAGAAGGGGAGAGAGGATGATTATTGGAGTTTGACCAAAGGAAGGAGAGGCAGTCTCCCAAGAGAGCTTTGGATTTGACAGAAACGTGGGTGGGGTTGGAGGGCTGATTTCTGAAAATTTGGGTGTTTCTTTCGAGCCAAATTTTCCATAAAATAAATTTACAGAGGGTCAACAAGAAACACTTAAGTTGATCTTTGGATTTGAGTGAAAAGGGACAAATGGAGGTCCAATTACTTAGCAGCGAAGGGATATCTGGGGGAATTTGGATAGTTGGGGCCCACCCTGACAAGGCTAATCTCCAAACTTCTTTTGCAAAAGGACAGTTGAGGAGAAAATGATCGACTGATTCTTCATGGGACCAGTAGAGAGGGAATCTTGAGGGGCCTTCCCAGCCTTTTCTCCTGAGGTTATCACCCATCGGGATACTATTATGTGCTAAGGTCCAAATGAAGAAATCCACTTTAGGAAGACTTTTGACTTGCCATATCTCTTTCCAGAGTGTCAGATTTCGTAGAGCCTGCGGCACTGCACAAATGATTTTGTAGCCTGCTGCTACTGAATAGTCCCCTGATCGACATCCCTAGCCTCGTTGGTCCTTGATTCTTTTGGAGATTGGGGATTTCCCATGAAGCAAAGAAATCAAAATTTCTTTTTCACGGTGCAACTAGGGGAGGCAATCAGGGAAGACCCATCTCGCCCAGTCTTTGGATCCGTCGCTTTGCCAGTGGGAAATATCCCAAAGGGTACTAATATTTTGAGCTTTTAGAGAGGCTTTAAGGAGAGTCATTCCTGGAATAGTATCAATCGGGAGGTCCCCATTATGGAGTCTTCCCAGATTCAGATTTTCTTCCCATTGTCTGGAATCCAAGTAAGAGAAAGAGCAAAGAAATTGTGCGCTTTTGAGCAGACGAAGAAGATCGAAGAGCCATGAGTGGTTTTGGATGTTGTGTCTAAACAACAGAGCCTCGAGTCAGTGAAATATTTCTTCCAAATAGCTTTTTTGCACCAAGAGCTCCTCCTTGACACTACATTCCAGAGCAATTTCGCTCCTAGGGCCAAATTTTGGATTTAAAGATCACAGAGTTGGAGACCACCTTCAGGTATAGGCCAAGAGATTTTCCCCTAGCTGACTAGTGGGAGTTTGTTGTCATTGTTTTTTCCTCCTTTCCAAAGAAAGTATCGCAGCGGGGCTTCAATTTTCGTGATAATGCCTCTTGGATCCGGCAAAATACTTGAAGGAATGCCATTGAGTTTGGCTCGTTATTCCCAGAATTTGGGTGATGTCAGTCATCTCCCTCGGGGTACAGTTCCAACCATAGATTTGACTCTTCCTGTAGTTGATTTTGTTGCCTGAGATGGCCTGATATTTGTCTAATTCAGATTTGAATTTTATGGCCGAGTGGTTGCTTGCGCTTCCTAGGAGGATGGTGTCATTGGCGAACTGAGCATGATTGATATCTCTGACCCCTTTGGCTATGCGTAGTCCCATTATCTCTTGGATTTGTTGACTCTGATCCAGCTGGAAGCTCAACACCAAGGCTTGAATGGCATAGAGGAGCGGGGAGAGGGGGCAACCTTGTCGAAGACCTCGAGAGGCTTGGAAGAATCCAGTTGCTCGGTCATTGACCAAAGGAGCTATCCATGGTCTTCCAATGAAAGCTTGTGTCCATTTGACAAAGGAGTGGTCAAACCCAAGACGCTGCATAACCTGAAATAGAAAGTTGTGTCTTACCTTGTCAAAGGCGTTTGCAAGATCCAGTTTGATTACCATACCTTTTTGTTTCCAAGATTGGCTTGAATGAATGGCCTCCTGGACAAGGATTATGTTATCACTGATGTTTCTTCCCTTAATGAAGCCCCCTTGATTCTCCGGAATGATTGAAGGCAGAATGTTTTTGATCCAGTTGCCCATGATTTTAGTGATAATTTTCTAACCAATGTTGCAGAGGGAGATTGGTCTAAATCGATCGAAGGAAGTGGCTCCTTTTTCCTTTGGAATGAGGGATATGAAAGCAGAGTTGGTGCTTCCTCCAATCTTGTTGCAGGATTGATATTTTTGAATCATTTTGTGGAGGTCGTTCTTGATAATTTTCCAGTAGACTTTGATGAACCAGGCCATAAATCCATATGGACCTGGGGCTTTGTCAGGTTCCATATTGGTTATAGCTTTCTTGATTTATTTTTTAGAGATCAACGTTGTGAGAGCTGAGTTGTTTTCCATGGAGACCCTTTTGGGAATCAATTTTAGGACATCCCAGGTGGAAGCTTCTGGGGAAGAGGGTTATTCTGTATAGATATCTCTAAAGTGAATAAGGGCATCTTTCTTAATGTCTTCAAAATTGGAGAGGGTTTGTTCTTGGGTGCGGATTTCTTTGATAGAGTTGAACTATTTTCATCCTTCCGCCTGTTTGTGGAAGAAGCTAGTGCTTTTATCCCCCACTTGAATCCAAAGGCTTCTATATTTTTGTCGCCAGTATTCCTCCTCCTGACGGCAAGCCCAATGGAGGTTCTTGTGTAGATGATGTTCTTTTTCCAGAGTGAAGGGGTCTACGGGGAGGAGATATGCCTGGATTTGATGTTGTTCCAGGGTGAGTTGCGCTTCTAGTCACTAATGAAGGGGGGTTTTGAGAGTTTTGGCCCAGGATTTAAGAGCCACTTTAAGTTTCCTCAGCTTTTCTTCCCAGATGAAGAAAGGTGAACCCATGATTTCGTCCTTCCAGACTAAAGAGACGAGGTCTAGAAACCCTTCATGTTGAATCCAGGAAGGGATAAATCAGAAAGGGATGGGGCCTAGGTTGTGGTCTTACAAGATTGCTAAAAGCATAGGTTTGTGGTCCAAGGCATTAAAAGGAAGAATAGAGGAGTCAAGGTTAAGCCCAATAAGAAGGAGGGAGTGTTGAGCTAGAAATCTATCGAGACAAGTTGCTATATGTCCCGGGCCTATTCTTTTGTTGGACCAAGTGAACAATCCTTTGGGAGGCTTAATATCTTCCAGATCCCAATCCAATATTTGGTCATCAATTGTTTCCCGGAGGGGGTCTCTGACTGGGGTCCCCCCTTTTTTTTCCTGGGCGTTTAGGGTGAGATTCATATCCCCCGCTAGAATTATATTCTCGGGGCGATTTAGCTGCAAGAAATCTTGAATAGACTTCCAACAATCTCTTTTTTCTGCAAGAAGAACTGGAACACAAATGTTTAAGAGACTTACCTAAAGGCACGTGTCTTTATGGCAGACATTTGTGAAGATCCAATGTTGATAGGTGAGGGAATGGATCAGGTCGAGCTTGTTGGGGTTCCATAGAGTGCTTAGGCTGCCTGAGGCACCTCAAGAAATTACGACTATTCCTTCGCCTGAGTTTCAGAATGACTTTCTGGTCTCGAAGAACTGTTGTTCCTCCAAATTGGTCTCCTGGATTAACAGGTTGTCTGGGGTGGCTATGCACATTAAATCTTTCATTGCTTCAGCTTTCTGTTTGCTCCCAAGACACCTACAGTTCCAGGAGATGACCTTCATTACTTTCCTTTGCTGGTGGTTGCGGTTCCTTTAGAGAACTGCCCTTGTTGCCTTGTTATTCTTGGGTTGAACAACCCTTCCAGGGTTGATTGTCCTCCCTGCAACTTGTCTTTCTAAGTTTATTCTTCTTTGCATTCCTTTTTTTATTTTCTTCCTCTCTTTGAGGTTTTCTTAGTACTTTTTATTGGGTTTATTTTCCCTTCCTATTCTTCCAACAAGTCTTCCTTTGTTCCTTGTTCTTGTTGGTCGGATGGGACTTCTTGGGAGAGGATCATGTTGGACGTTGGGGTAGGATATGCTCTTTAGTTTTCTAGGGAGGGAAGGGTGATGGGTGGAACAATTTCAACTATGTTTCCTTCATTTTCTGGCTCTTCCAGGGCGAAGAATCTATTACTAGGTTCAAGCTACTGTTTTTTTTGCTAAAGCTTCCTTTCTGGGTGAGGGGGGATTTGGGTTTATCCCCTCTTCTCGAGGACCAGATTTAGGGTTTGCCCTATGTCTTTTGGGTTGTTTCCACCCCTCTCTCAGACCTTTTTCTTGTTGGGATTGAGGAATGTTTGGACAATTCTTCTGGAAATGGCCATACTCATGGCAATGTCTACATTTGAATGGCAATTGTTCGTAGTCTAGCTTCTAGAAGTGTTGCCAGACACCTACAATCAATTTTATTGCTTCTGGTAGACCAACTTCTAATTCAACTTCAACACAAATACGTGCACAAGAGTATTAATCTTTGGGATTTGCTTTGTCAATGTAATTGCATAGTTCGTTGCCAATGGTTTGCAGTGAGGAGGGAGACCACAATGGATCGGGAGATTAGGGAGCCTGACCCACATCAAGATCGCCTTAGGCACATCCAGAGTAGGATTGAAGTCTAGGTCCAGCGATTTAGATACAACCCTTGAGATCCCATGAAATAGGGCCCACTTATGAAGATCAAATCGCGATTGTCTTTGGAGATGAATTCGAACAGAAAAAAACCACGTCCAACCGCATAACAAGTGACATTGTTGGTGATCAGAGGGCACCAGTTCTTCTGGATCCAGTTTTTGGTAGTGCGAGGCGAGGGCCAGAGCCCGATGAACTATCCCACCAGGGCGTGATCTGCCAAAGACACCGCGATCTACATTGGTTGCTCCGGGTGAAGGGCGATTAACGTAACTTCATCCAACCTTTTGACAAACTTGGGGTGCATATCTGAGGTAGGATTCTTACCTTCGACTATGAGAAAGCGTTTGAAGGAAACTACATCAGGGAGAGGCGACTGATCGCCACCCCTTTCATATCTCATAGGGCTTGAGGCCAAATGTAGACCTAGCTAGGGCAAGCCAACTAGTTTTCAGCGGTTGCAACTTTTAATTAATACAAGATTGTTATATTAATATATTTATAACATAAATATAAGATTGTTATGAATTTATATAATCCTTAAGGTTATAAATTTATACGATGTATTTATTTATATAATTCTTAAAACTATAGATTTATAATAATGTATATATAAATTTAAGGTCGTGGGTGCGACATAGTGGTAAGGTTGGTCATGTAACGACGGTCAGGTCTCGGGCTCGAACCAAAACATGGTCATTGTTCGTTGTCTGATTAACCGTTCTGAGCTAAGCTCACCACCTTTGAAGGTCGTGGGTGTGGCGTAGTGGTAAGGTCGGTCATGTAACGATGGTCAGGTCTCGGGCTCAAACCCGAACATGGTTGTTGCTCACTGTCTGATTAACCGTTCTGAGCCAAGCTCACCACCTTTAGTAAGCAAATTCATAACTCTTTCATTCCTAACTTATCATTGCTCAAATAGTTTTTTACTTTCTATCAAAAATACCCTACAAAAGATGGCGGTGGCCTCCTCCGTAGCTCTCTGTGCTCCTTCGCAAGAGCTTGGCCTTTCTCGGCCCCCTGACTCTCCTCCCAGACCCTGCTCTTTACGACGCTTGGGGACCCCTCCGGCTCCTCGTCTGGAGCTCCTCCCTCCTCCGTTCCGTTGTCTCCAGCAGTAGCGGCAGGCTTGTCCTCTATTGTTCCACCGCTACCCTCTTCGACCTCCTTCAGAGACGCGGTCTCTCAAGGCCGCGGTTCTGACTTTTCTCATGTGGTCTGTGAAGCTCCAGATCCAGTGATCCTTGTGCCTCAGGAAGCGGCGGTTCGTGAAGGTTTCTTTAGATCTAATGCTCTATTTTGTAGGTTTAATGGCCTTTGGCCTCACCTAGCGGATCTGCACTCTTGGATTGCTTCAGAATGGACTCCCCTCCTCGAGGAGGAAGCTCATGTTTTCCCTTGTGTAAAAGGTTTCATCATAGTGATTTTTGCCTCTTCTAAGGATAGAGATTTGATCTACAATTCCGGGCCCTGGTTCTGGGGCAGGTCGGGTCTGTCTGTGTAGCTTTGGACCCCTTCTTTCAACCCCTCCTCAGCTTCCATCCTTTCGTCCCCCGTGTGGGTAAGGTTCCCTGGCCTGCCTATTCGTTTTTGGGGTGATTCTTCTCTCAGCCATATTGGGAATGCTCTTGGAAAGTTTCATAGTATCAGTCTGGAAACTAAATGGGGCTTCACTACCTATGCACGAATCTATGTAGAGATGGATTTCAATAAAGGATTCCCAACGCGAATCACTCTTCAAGGGAAGAACTATTCTTGGACGCAGAAGCTCGACTATGAGAATATTCATTTTAGGTGCAGAAGTTGTTTTGAAACAGGGCACTTAGCCAACAACTGTCAGAAACTCGCCGAGAAAAACAGAAACCCTAAGAGTCAACGCAAACCCACATGGTGGGCAGGAGCTCTTCCTGACCACCAAAGCATAGAACCGACTAATGATACCCTAGACGAGGAAGATACAGAGGTTGTACCACAGAAAACAGAACAAGCCACTTTTGTTCAGGAGCAAGTGTCTCCTTCCCCAAAAACGCTCAAGGGGAAGGCTCAGGCAGAAACTGATCCAACCATAATGCCAGGCATATCTCATCCCGAACACCAGACCTCAAGCTAGGCTAACTTAGCTGATGCAGAAGGCCTCGACTTAGCTGATGAAGAAGGCCCTCTACGTCCGACGAAAAGCCAATCTCAAGATCAAAGCAAAGAATGGCAGACCGTGTCAAAAAGGAAAAAAAAGTTTCAAGCCAGAAAGGATGCAATGACCCGAACCCGAACCGGGTCACTGAAATAGTATGGTTTCCCAAGCTTCTTTCTGTTTTAGTTCAATTAGGTTTGTCCCTCTGAATTACCAGGAAATTTTTCATATGTAACGAACCCAGTGGATTCCCCACTGTTTTTTTAATATAAAACATTAACCGTTGTTGTCAAAAAAATAATAATAATGTATATATAAATTTTATTATTGTAATTAATTATGTGTATTTATTTATAATAATCTAATAATCTAATTTTAAGGTCACGATTACTAAATTGGTGTATGAGACCCCCTTTTTTGTGGGACAAGGGACCCCTTTCACTTAGGGATTTGAGTGCTAAAGTTTATAAAAATGTACATAGTCTACATACTCTACTCCCCTGGATTTGAATTTACGACCTCTTAAGACGAAACCCGTGTTCTTAACTATATAGATTATGGTAATTAATGATATGTATTTATTTATATTATTATCATATAATGGAATTTATTTAAATTTGTACACAATAACTTTTATCAAAATTAAAATAAATCTATAATTGCTTTAAAATTAAGTGTAAAGATGACAACACAAACTTTTGGAGAATTGTGAGAACAAATAATATTTGTTCAATGAACTAACATCCTTTATACATGATATGCTTATTCATTCATTCCTTACATGGATCCTCCATAGTAGTATTTTTTTAGAAATCTATGTCATCAAGAACATTCTCGATCATTTTATATTATATTTACTTTAAATGTAAAAGGTTTCGTTTTTTTTGTGGACCCAGAAATATGCCACTAGGTTTAGTTTTGGTTGTATAATAATCTTCAACTACACCACATTCTTACAAAGAATCAAAAGACCAATGTCATATATTGAAATGCTAATACAATGTTTATGTGTTTATATTTGTAGAATTGTAATATGTACCAGTGTAGATCCATCTTAACTCCGACTCTATCATGCGTCGAGAGGGATCAAATCCCTCTAGGTGTAAACCTTTCCTCAAGTTTTTCACTGTAACAGGAGGTTTGCACCTAGAGGGATTTGATCCCTCTTGGCGCATGATAGATCCAGAGTTAAGATGGATCCACGCTGGTATATATTTGATGCAAATTATGCATGATAGACTCGGAGGACCCAAAGATCCTGCTATTCCTTTTCGTGTTGCATAGAAAATAATGGATCTATCCGCATATATGTGTGTGTAAATATTTCCCATATATTAGAGAGTACAACTAAGACACCCACATCTATCATACCATTTTCAATTAAACCTAACAAAAAATCGATTTCTCTTTGTTTGTAATTTTTTACATTAAAATAAACATTGTTTTTTTATTTAGTCAATATTATTTAATAATAACAACAATAAAAATTTATTTAAACCAAATTAATAAGTTCTTCTCATAATTATTTATAATTATTTGATTAAATCATGTTAAATATATTTACATGATTCATTAATACTCTAATTATAATAATTTCAAGTCAATTCTATTTTTAAATATATTTGAAGGTATACATCCTTCAAAATATATTAAAAGTAATTTGATTATATATATATATATATATATA
>ML836466.1:53262-80093 GCA_009831015.1 Picea engelmannii | reverse complement strand
AACAAACAACTTCAAAATCACAGTTCAAGAGATGAAATAAGTAATAGATGTTGAGTCGTATGAAATAGATAGACAATCCATTATACATGACAACATTGACATGGTTTTGCATAGCAATGGCCTTTTTAGATTGGATGTATTCTCGTATACTGTTGGGGATTGCCTTTTCGATACATTCCAGGTTCTACTGCATTTCTGATATTTGTCGACCGAGTTGCGCAATGGATTGATAGATTATTTCTTGAGTTGTTTTAAAAATGGCGATGATGAGGCTTTGGAGTCCTATGAATACAATCTGGAATCTGATTTTCTTCTGCAGTTGCATGGAATACATAATGTCTCTACGTATTTTTCAAAGATGTGGTTGTCTGCATCTCCAGTTCTGCCTGCACATGAGAGGGGATTTTGGGGAGATACATTTTGTATACGGTGGTTGTCTAACTAGCTCAACATATCAGTTGGAATATGGTCATTGACAATAAAAACAAGATATCTACTATTCAACAAAACTGCATCTACCAATCCATATTGCATCTTGTTCCATTATGCCAATGTTGTCAGTGGTCATTATGAACCACTATTGTATAGAAAAATGTCCATATGCAATGTTGAAGGGCCTCATATTTACTTGTCCATCATTTGCAAAGACCTTGAATCGCAATGGAAACGGATTATGCATCACATAGGTTGCCATGGTTTGCAGCTGGCAACAAATGTTGTGTCTAGTTGTGGAGATAGTCTGTTCAATGCAATTTGTTATTTGGTGGCAATGGAGTTCGATGTGTAGTCGTTGCGGCTTTACACTGTACAGTCCTTTTGCAATGCAATTATAGGTGGCAACCAACAAGCTTTTAGGTGCATCAGCACCTTTGCCCATATCTCCTAGAAAATATGCCAGCAGTTGGAAGTTGGCAAGAATACCTTGTAAACATGGCACTTCCATATGAAAAAGGGAATGTGGAGGGTTGCAGATTCTGTTTGTAATTGTTTTCTATGATATTCAGAGTAAATATCCAGGTCTGGTCGGCCTTGCCAGATGGCATTGTCCATTCCTAGTTTACTGATTCAAATTACGATCGAACAATTGACATCCTCTCGTTGAAAACAGGTACAACACATATCCATTATGAACTTTTCTTGGACATATCGGTGGTTCAGGGTTGAATGTCCATGCCACCCAAATGACATCGAATCTGCATACGTGTGGAATTTTTTTTAGTGAGAATGAGACTCCTCCCGATTGCGATATGGCCATAGAGGGTTTGAACAAAAAATCCATGCATGGAATTCATCACAGTAGTGATGAGGCCATACAGGGCTTGAAAAAAAATGTAGAGTAAGTTATCACAACTTGAAAAAAGTTATGCGTCAAATTCGTCCCAGTTGCAATGAGGCCATACAGGCCTTAAGCAAAAAACGTAGACTAGTTTATGAGAACCTGAGTCATAGTGAAATTCATCCCAGTTGCCATCAACTCATTGTTCCCTTGGGCAAGAAACGTAGAGTAAGTTACCACAACTTGAAAAAGGTCATGCACAAGAGAAAAAAAATACATTTATACGCTTCCTTTTGGAGAGAAAATCACATATCACAATCTAAAGAAATTTGTTTGTACAGAACACAACATAAACAGGTACGGTCACATATCCTAGAATGCTCATGCAAATGTTACATTTCACGGTCTAGAAGCAACACCATGCACTGCTACCAATGAAAACCAGGAAACAGTTTCTATCCATACTTCCCTGTGAAAGAAAAATGCAAGATAGACCTAGATGAAACAAATTAAAGACACTCTTTCCATTGCATGTGCACTTTGTGAACAATTGAATTTTTCAAAAAACACTAAGTCTTTCACGCTTGATTTTCAAGTAGAATACCTCTGCTTGACAGGGCACGAGAAACCATTTTCCAGTGGCAAAGTTTGTCTTCCATGCAAACGGTCACTTGAAAATGGAAAACTGCCACAGTTTGCAACCCTTGAACAAATAAGATGTAATACACCACTACCAGATGTAAGTGCACTTACAGAACTTGAGGAGAGACTTGTGTCTCTGCGAATTGCATTTGCTCAAATCAAACCTTGGGGCTATAAATGACCCCAGATGGGCTTAACAGGAACAATTATTAATGTGCATGTTCAGATAGATGTTGTGCAAAAAGCGTTGTCACAATTCATTAGCAATACAATGACAATTGTTGTGGCTCTGAAAAGATGTTTGTGATACAAAAATTTCTATCAGACAGGCAAAGTGTGTGTGCATGTTGTTATGAAAGCATTAAAGGAATTATGTTCCAGGGCCCTGTACAAAGCACAAGACATTTATATAAATGACAACTGGAACAATGTTCTTATAGAAGAGGATGGCAACTCTGCAGACACTCTCGAAAATCCTAGTGAATTTGATACAAGTGATGAATCGGAGAATGAAACACCTGCTGAGACATTGGTGCATGGATTCACTAATTCACAGTGCATTCGTGACTTGCAAGACAAAATTGTCGAAATTGCACCTGCCGAGGGGCAGCGTCCACTTGGAATATTCAAGGACAAATTCGTTGAGGAAATGAACTTTCCAACACTCTTCTATGGAGATCCACGTGCCACTGATATTACAGAACGATTCATTTATCATAAAATAGTCTGACAGGAGCTGCTACATTCAAGTGGTTACTTCTCCTATAACATAACAAATTTGTTTTTCAAAACAATGCGCATAATAATAGAGCAAGTTATGTCCTGCATGTGGGTCCGAATAAGAAAAGGCCAGTTATAAGGAAGAAAGTTGTTGGCCAAGGATGTGAAGTACAAAGTAAACCTAGAAAAAATTCTGAAATCTAATATTGGATACATAGATTTCAAAAACATTCGCACCTCTCCTAATTATTTGCAAAAAAAAAAAAAAAAATTTGCAATGATCTGATAATTGGGCCCGCCAACATTTTTCATCACATTTACAAGTGCAGAGCATTGTTGGGATCCATTGGTGGCTATCGTGTCTGACCTGCATAGGAACAGGAAACGTAAAAAAGAAACTGATACACTGGAAAATAATGACATTGACTACCTCAGAAGAAAAGACTCAGTGACATGTACTCACTACTATAGACAAAATAAATGCTTTGAGACAATTGATATGCCATGATGAAACGTTTTTCGGAAAAATATTGGACTACTTTTTTGTGACTGAATTCTAGAATAGGGGAAATGAACATGACCACGCACTGTTGTGGATAGAGGGTGCACCAGTCTATGGAGCTGATAACAATTCAGAGATCGAACAATTTGTGGATAAATACATAACATGCAACAAAGATCATTTGGATCCAGAGCTTGCCAAAGTCCATAGACATTACCATACAAGAAGTTGTAGAAAATGAAAAAACTCGCATTGTAGATACAACTTTCTCATGCCCCCAATGAGAGCTACAAGAATCATAGAGACACATAGTTTAGAGGACAATGTTGTTGTTGAGAAATCTAAATCCTTGTTCGCATTCCTAGAACAAGCAGAACTTGACGAGCTGATGAGCTTTGATGCCTTCTTGACAGAGGTAAATCTATTAGAAGATGAGTATATCCAAGCCATACAATGTACACTTAGGCAACCAATAGTTTTCCTTAAACGAAAACTTTCCCATATTTGGAACAACAATTTCTCCAAGGACAAGCCAGTTATGTGGAAAGCAAATACAGATGTGCAGTACGTGCTCAATTCATATGTTGCAGCATCATACTATACCTCGTATATGACAAAGGTTGACAAATCTATGACAAGTGCATTCAGAAGAATACGCAAAGAACATGAAAGAAGTCATATTGATGCCACACAAATGATACACACACTTGGCAATACATTGCTTAATCTTCAACAAATGTCTTCTCAACAAGAAGATCACATTACACTTTCCTTGCCCCTCACTTGTAGTTCAAGAAAATGTGTCTTCATAAACACATCTCCACTTGAAAAATGCACATATGTGCTTAAACCATCAGTTTTACTACAACAAGAGCCTGACAATTCAGAAGACGTGTTATGTCGCTCTATTGTTGATTATTATCTCCAGCGTCCATCTCCTATTAGGCATATCTGCTTAGCAGAATTCGTGTCGCAGTACAAAAAAAATGGTGCACCCATATCAAACAAAAAAAAACCCTCTGTGATACGGTTTGTCAAATACAATAAACATTGTGACTATGAAAACTATTGTAGAGAAAAATTGTTGATGTATGTTCCATTCGATGAAAATGAAGAGACATTAAAACATAACTTCTCTACATGGGAGGTTGTGTATGTTTCATCTGAGACTATAGTGCACATCAATGAAGTTAGATTTACCTACAATGTTAATCCAACATGGGGTGATCTAGAAGTTGCAGTTAATGACCTAGAAAACCCTGACGATCATGATGAGATATTCACAAACCAAAAAACAACTAGAACTCCTTCCGAGTCCTATGACTTACAAGTGGATTTGCCTCGTCCTCCAGTAGGTGGAAGTGAAAAACGTATCAATCTTGGTTTTCAAGTCACAAAACATCCTTTCCTAATTGAAAATAATGAATACCACAGAATAAGACGTCTGTTGAATCACGAACAACAAACAATTCTAAAGGACATTGCTCTTAAAAAATGCTTGAACATGGATAGTCATGTCCACTTGTTCCTTACAGACGGAGCAGGAACAAGCAAGACATTCACAACGAAATCACTATTCCAAATTCTTAAATGAATCTATGATTCAAACAATTCCTCTGATCTTATGAAACCAAAGGGCCTAATAGTTGCATACACAGGAAAAGCTCGATATAATGCAGGTGGAACAACAGTCCACTCTGAATTTTTAATGCCTTTTAACAACTCACAGTTTCTTCCACTTAGCAAGGAAATGTTGGATACATTACCTAAGATTTATGAGGAACTCCAACTTGTCTTTATAGATGAAGCATTTTTTATTGGGAGTTGGTTCTTGTATTCCATTGACAATCGACTAAGAAGAATAAAACATGTGCACACAAAATACTTTGGAAGCATTGACATGATATTATGTGGGGATCTTTACCAGGCACAACCCATCCAAGATTCTTTGATATTTGAACAACCTACCGTTAACATGGAAACAGTCACCGATGACTTCTGGAGAGACAATATTAAATGCTTTGAATTGCATACTACAATGCGCCAGACAGATGAAACATTAATTGCAATTCTGAATAGAATGCGGACAAACAACCAAACATATGATGACTTAACATATATTAATTTGAGGTGCTTACGACCTGAACCAACAGACCCAACGTTCCCTTACCTGTTCTATATAAATAAGGATGTTGCAATGCATAACAACCACATGCTATCGGTCATGTCTGGCGATGATATCATCATCAATTCAATTGACCTGGAAGAAGACAACCATGGACATGTGCCACGTCATGAACATTCAGTCACTTTACCTTCGTAGCTTGTCCTCAAATTAGAAATGTTGGTTGAAATATATGCCTCTAACTATGATTCACAGGATGGGTTGGTCAATGGTGCAGATGGAATACTCAAAGGCTATATGAAGATAGAAAAACTCGATGTCCTTTGGATTAAGTTCCATGAACCGCATATAGGCAAGCAACAAGCAAGCAAGTTGTATTATCTATATAATTCAAACACTGGAAGCGATTGGACACCTATTTTGCGAATATCAAAGCCAGTATCGACATTAGCAAAGACAGGTCGACTGAAGATTTGAAAACAGTTTCCGATTAAACTTGCATGTGCACATACAGTCCACAGATCACAAGGACTAACACTTGATAATGTTGCATTTCAGCCTGTTGGAATTCGGATACATGGACTCGTATACACAACATTGTCCCGTGTCAGAAGCATAGACTCCTTGTATTTACTAAGTCCTCTCATAAAATATAACTTAAAGTGAAACATAAAATTGATATTGAAATGGATCGATTCAAGACTACCGCAAAATGGCAACTGGACTATGATTACCAATCCATACAAACAAATTCATATGTATCAATTCTCTCGCTTAACACACGCAGCTTAAATGCACACATGGATGATATATTGAATGACTATGATATAATGCAATCTGATATTCTGTGCTTGCAAGAAACACACATGGCATTATGCATGCAGAACAAACAATTCCCAAATCACAATTGCATATCAAGTTACATTACACATGGGGTGATGATACTGGTGAAAAAACATGTGCCAATTTTGGACCATATACATATCGAAGAAAAGAATGTTGAAGTGGTGCTTGCAAAAAAAAAATCCATGAAACAAAAGTTGCAATACTTAATCGGTATGTTGCTCCCCATGCATCATTCTCCAACATAGTAGATGTTATTTCCAATGCATTGGGCCATTTCAATTTGAATGGGCCCATTGTACTTGTAGGAGGCTTCAATACTGACATGCCACAAAATAATGGTAGAACAAAAGAATTGGAAAACTACATGTGCAAATACAGTCTCCACTTTCTTTTCAACAACACAAGCCATCTGCAAAACCCACTTATTGACCATGTTTGGTCGAATGTGCCCATTCCTCAATACGGTATGTTTATCTTAGACACATATTGGTCTGATCACGATACCATTGGTATTGCACTTGAATTATGAAATATACATCAAGCATATTGCAAACTCATATTTCTATGTTTTAAAGCATATTTGTATAACTTGTTGCAAAAAGAGAAAAAAGAAAAAAACAATTATCCAGCTTCTTAGTTTTCCTTGATTTCTACACATACTGTACTGGTGAGCATACAGTCGGTGTTGTACTTGAATTATAAAATATACATTATGCAAAAAAAAAAAGGGTACATCCTCCTAAAGATTATTTGTTACTCTATTCATCTTATTCTATTTTTTTTTGTATATGTACATAATACTTTTCTTTTTCTTTACATCTGAACTTATGTTCATATCCCTTTTGTTTTGTACTTTTGTTGATAGAAACAAACATGAAATCTAGACGCCACAAAGAACTCCTACCCAGAGATGTAGAGGAATCCATACAAAGGTGCATTTTTTCTGCCTGTGTTCCATACTAAACATTTATTATTATTATTTTATTTTGTGCCTAGAGCCCGCCAGCCTGCAGGTCAGCCATCCAACATAAATGTAATGTTGAGGCAACCAGGCCACAAGCCCACTTGTCAATTTCTATATCGCCCAAATATGGGTGTTATTTGCAAGACACAAAACATTAGAGGCCCAATGTACAACCCGCAAGTCCGCGATACAAATAAGTGGCTAAGTATGGAATAAGGGATCTGTGCATATTTGGTATGTATTGCTCATTTCTGGGAGCCCGCCAGCCTTGGAGTTTGTGTGTCAATTTGTATATCATGAAAATCACTAGAAGTAGAATGTTGACCCGGCTCGCCCACAAATCCACTTGTCAATTTGTATATCGCGGAGTTGTGGATGCTACTTGTAAGGCAACGAACAATAGAGGCCTGTTTTTTACCCCGCCACCCCGAGAACCTGCGATCCAAAAACTGTACATGCTCTATAAAATCTCAGCCACCTCGCAAGTTCGCTTGTCAATTTGTATATCGCAGAAGTGTGTGTACTATTTGTAGGACACATAACAATAGAGGCCTATTTTTTGATCCCGCCAACCCGAGAACCCGCGATCCAAAAAGTGGCCAAGTATGGAATGTGATATCCGTACATGCTCTATAAAATCTCATGTCCATACTTTATAAAGGCACATATTTAGTTTTGCCTGGTTTCTACACATACTGATCTAGTAACCACACAGTTGGTGTTGCACATGAATTATGAAATATGCACTGCGAGTCAGACAGAGCCCTTTGTTTTCCTTAGCCAATTTTATGCCCGCAGGTCCCCCGCTTCGCGTTATCAAACTGTTGTTCCCCATGTTCCGAGAAAGTGTACATGCTCTATAAAATCTCAGCCACCCCACAAGTCCGCTTGTCAATTTGTATATCACAGAAGTTTGTGTGCTATTTGTAGGACACAGAACAATGGAGGCCTATTTTTTGAGCCCACCAGCCCGAGAACCCGCTATCTAGAAAGTGCCCAAGTATGGAATGCAATATCCTTACATGCTCTACAAAATCTCATGTCCATACTTTATAAAGGTACATATTTAGTTTTTCCTGGTTTCTACACATACTGATCTGGTCACCACACAGTTGGTGTTGCACATGAATTATGAAATATGCACTGTGAGTCAGACCGAGCCCTTTGGTTTCCTTAGCCAATTTTATGCCCACGGGTCCCCCGCTACGCCTTATCAAACTCTTGTTCCCCGTGTTCTGAATGTACATCTTGCATCAAAAACTTGGTAATCCATGTCTATGCTCGCGGGTTCCTAGACGACAGTGGCAGATTTCATGTCCATCTAATCTTGCACCCGAGACTTTGGTGATCTATAATTAGACCCGGACTGGAAGCTTGCGACTCATTTGCTAATTTTCTTTAATTAAATTGTACAATATCAATATTCATTATTAATAATTTAGTACTTGAAAATAATGATTTTAGATAATGTTAGCTATATAACATATATGTTATATGTTATACATGTAGAAAATCACAATCTTGAACCCGCTAGTCCTAGAGTCCGTCTTTCAACTTGTATATCACGGAACTCCCAGTGCTGCGTGGAGCACACGGGAAAATAGAAGTACAATGTTGATCAAGCCAGCTTGAAGTCCACCGATACATTTGTATATCATGGAAGTCTGGGTGTTATTTGTAGGACACGGAACAATAGAGGCCCAATTTTCAACCCGCCAGCCCAAGAACCCGCGATCCAAAAAGTGACTAAATATGGAATGAGGGATCCGTACATGCTCTATGAAATCTGATATCCATACTTATAAAAGACATAAAGGTACTTTATAAATCTGATATCCTATGCCCAAAACTTCGGTGGTCCGCATTGATAATTTTGTTTAATTAAATTGTACAATATCAATATTTAATATTGATATTTTAGTACTTGAAAATAATGTTTTTAGATAATGTTAGACATATAACATATATGTTATATGTTATACATCTCGCCAGTCCTGCAGTCCGTTTGTTTTTTAGCACGCCTGTCCGAGAACCTGTGATCCAAAAAGTGCCTTAAGTATGTAAGTCTGCATGTCAATTTGTATATCGCGAAACTCCAAGTGTTGTTTGGAGGACACACACTGATACAAGTGCAATGTCCAACCAGCCAATCAAATTGTGAAATATCAAAATTTGTATATCGCAGAACTCCGATCTGTAAACAATTGCCATCCTGGGCCCGCCGGCCCTACAGTTCGTGTGTTAGTTTATATATCGCGGAACTCCGAGTACTGTTTGGAGGACACGGAACAATAGAATTTCAATGTTCAACCCACAAATCCTCTTCTCAATTTCTATATCGCGCAAGTCTGGGTACTATTTGTAAGACACAGAGCAATAGAGACCCACTTTTGAGCCTGTCGGCCCGAGAAACAGCGATCCACAGACTGTACATGCTTCCCTTCGCTATGCTCCCCGAAAGCCTACACAAAGTCACACTTTCCATACTTAGACACTTTCCCGCAATTTCGCAAATATACAAACCCTCCACTGAACTACACCATCATGCCCTCTTACGTTTTACGCGTTTTGCAGTCAACAATTCTTACTCATGCAGTTTCACCATTGGACACTCACCAGTTTCACCATGCAGTTTCAGACTTGGCCATTCCTTCCTTGCTTGCTCTTCCCCATCCCCCTCACCTTCACACGTGTCCATAATAAAAAAATAATGTTTATATATATGTGTGTGTGTGTGTGTGTTGTTTCTAAATATTTAATGCTAACAGGTCATCCTGCAAGCACCGTCTAGGTTGTCATTGATGTGCGCAAGGCTCGAGAAGTTCTGCCATTAATGCAATATTTGTGGAGGCTTTTGTTATCCCTTCTTAGTCTTAATTTCAAATACCATGGAATGTCATTCGCACGCCATCAGCGTGGTTCCTTCACGAAACGTCCAATCCTTAAATTGTATTCGTCGTAACCTCCACCTTCGCACTTCTAAGTATGCAATAATTAAGCTTTACTTCTAACATGTCACCCTACAACACACATAGATATTGTCATTAATGAGGAGATTTTCCATTCGCACGCATTGAACCAACGTTTTCGGGGGGTTATATTGTCCCCTCCATTTCTTCATTTCAAGCCGCATCTGGAGCAAACCAACGTTTTCATAAACTACTGGCAGCAGCTCCACATCAGTTTTCGTAGAGATACAGTGAACATCTTCCTCACGAGCTTCCCATGCAGAAGAAGGGAAAAATAATTGTAAGGAAGGCAGAGCAGCCCAAAATTTAGAGTGAAAACATGGATCTTGATGCTAATCTGGATAACATATTCTGCAACCTTGATCAGCCCGGAGACGCAGCTCACCGTGTCTACCCAATGGACATAGTTGATACCAAAATTTTTGAAGAAGATAAATCCTTCGTATTCCAGAGTGTTTTTTTTTAAAGCGAATCAAAAAAAATAATCATTGAAAAAAGAGATGTAAAAAATAAGAAAAGAAAACATCGTTCAGAACTTGACCTTGCCAATATGCAGGCGTCCAAAATATCTCAACTTCACATGGAAACCGAAGATGCTCTTCATGATTCCATTGGAGTCACTGAGGCCGAGAATGCCAGACTAAAGAACCAGATTAAGGAATTAGAGGAAGCTTTGTTTCCTATGCCATTGCTTGGCAGTCCTTTGGAAATAACCATGCATGCGACTACCTGCACCCTTGCATCAAATCTAAAGGGCTCCTCCACCTTCCTCGCATATTTTAGAGGGTATGTGGAGAAAAATATCAACAAGAGAATGGAGCTGATTACTAAGGCTTGAGAAAGATCACATAATATGGATTCCCTGGGAAGCAGGGCACATAACTTGCTCCAACTTCTGCAGACGGATTTAAAAAATAAATAAACTTTCTATATGCACACGGTCATCCCTTTTTCCTTTCATGTCAACAACATGTCAGACACAACAAGAAGACAACATGATCTCCCGTCCAAAAAATGGCTCACTCAATTAGAAGCATGCTAGAAAGAGAAGGTGAAGAACCTATATCTCATCGTCCAATCATGCAAGCAAGCAATATCAAAGAAAGAAACATTATTCACAAAGCTCACCAAAATAGAGTTAACCGGAAGGACAAACGACTTCCAGGACCCCAGCTTAATCGTCAACTCGCTGGCATTAACCAAGCAAGCTTTCGATAAACAAGTTGATAATTTTAAGGCCTTGTCTTTAGAAAAAAATTACAAGATTCTTGAATATCATGAAGAAGACATGGACAACTGGCTATTTCGGTATTCAGTACAAAATGGAGACATTCATCAAGCTCTGTGTAATCTTTCTATTGACCTAAGCGAATTAGAAAATGAACTTTTCAGCAGTAAAATCTGGAATGACATCAACGTCGCCCCCTTGAGAAGCTATATTGAAGAGAACTTGAAGTGGGTCGCCGACGAAATTCAACAAGGAAATGCATCAGCAAGCAAATAGAAAAATTACTTATATGGAACATCACTATAAATTCTTTGTTTTTCAATCCAGTTATTCAAGCGGGTCGGCGACAAAAAACAACAGGAAAAGGCATCAGCAAGCAAATACCAAAATTACTTATATGTACCATGCATGTAAGTCTGTACTGATAGTCCTTTCTTTATCAATCCAGTTATTCCACCCTTTCTGAATACAAATCTATAGCCAAAAACTAATATCTTCCCATTTCTACTTTTCAGGTATTACTTTCCATAGTCCTATTTATTGTACATATTTCTCTTATGGTTTGTGGGAGCCCCAATCCCAGTCTATATGACAAACACATTTACATTTCCAGGAATATGTAACAAACAATTATTTTTTTCATATATTCCAAATAAAACTATTCTTTTGTCTCCTTATATATTTATGTGTTCCTAGATTTTTATCTTCAGCTATGTTGAATGTGAAGACATTCTGTTTATTTTATTTCAATTCTTTTTTTTTCTGATGCATATTTTCTCTTGCCTGGTCATTTTCAAAATTAAGTATGAGATAAATAACTCACTCAAATTTGAGATATCATATTTCACACACACACACACATATGTTTCTTTAAATTTCCAGGAATATGTAACACGTTTTATTATTATTTTATATAAATGTCATAAAATTGTGTTCACTACTTTTTTGCTACTCACACATATAGAGAGTATGTCATTTCTTGCATCTTTACCACCTGTCCTTCATACTGTTTGCCACAGAGGCCCTTAAAATTCAAATACTCCACAAGTCCGCTTATCAATTTGTATATCACAGAACTCCGGGTGCTCTTTGTAGGCCATGGAACAATAAGAATGCTCTAGAAAATCTCATCCCCATACTTTATAAAGGTACATATTTGGTATGTATAAAAGTAAATATCTACTTTATAAAATTACATATTTTATATGTATAATTTATGCTATCCAGGAACCTACAATTTGATAAATTTCAATTTCTATTGTGTCCCGGAGCCCTTCTTTTAAAGAAAACTAATTTGAGAATGCTAATTCTTTTGTGTTTTTCTCCTGCCTGGTCATTTTCAAAATTAAATATGAGATAAATCACACACTCAAATTTGAGATATCATATTTCACACACACACACACACACATATATGTTTCTTTAAATTTCCAGGAATATGTAACACATTTTATTATTTTTTTATATAAATGTCATAAAATTGTGTTCACTGCTTTTTTCCTACTCACACTTATAGAGAGTATGTCATTTCTTGCATCTTTACCACCTGTCCTTCATACTGCTTGCCACAGAGGCCCTTAAAATTCAAATAGTCCGCAAGTCCGCTTGTCAATTTGTATATCACAGAACTTTGGGTGCTCTTTGTAGGCCATGGAACAACAAAGAACCAATTTTCAGCCTGCCAGCCCGAGAACCCAAGATCCAAAAACTGCCTAAGTATAAAATGAGGGCTCTATGCAAGTAGGGAATGAAGGATCCGTGCATGCTCTATAAAATCTCATCCCCATACTTTATAAAAGTACATCTTTCGTATGTATAAAAGTAAATGTTTACTTTATAAAATTACGTTTTTGGTATGTATAATTTATGTTGTCCAGGAACCTATAATTTGATAGATTTCAATTTCTTGTGTCCAGGAGCCCATGTTTTAAAGAAAACTAATTCGGGAATGCTAAATTCTGCAAGTCCGATTATCAATTTGTATATCGCGGAACTCTCGGTGGTATTTGTAGGGCACGAAACAACAGAAGCCCAATTTTCATCCCGCCAGCCCGAGAACCCGAAATGAGGGTTCTGTGCATGCTCTATATATCTACTTAATCAAATTACATATTTGGTATGTATAATTTATGTTGTCCAGGAACCTATAATTTGATAAATTTCAATTTCTTATGTCCAGGAGCCCTTGTTCTAAAGAAAACTAATTAGGGAATGCTAGTTTTTTTGTGTTTTTGTCCATGACCCTATGTAACAGACGTAGACCTTAAATTTCAAATAGTCCGCAAGTCCGATTGTCGATTTGTATGTCCCGGGACTCTGGGTGCTATTTGTAGGGCACGGAACAACATAAGCCCAATTTTCAGCCTGTCAGCCCGACAACCCGCGATCCAAAAATTCAAATAGTCCGCAAGTCCAATTGTCAATTTGTATATCACAGAATTCTCGGTGCTATTTGTAGGGCACAGAACAACATAAGCCTAATTTTTGGCCCGCCAGCCCGAGAACCCAGAATGAGAGTTATGTGCATGCTCTATATATCTACTTAATCAAATTACATATTTGGTATGTATAATTTATGCTATCCAGGAACCTATAATTTGATAAATCTCAATTTCTTGTGTCTAGGAGCCCCTGTTTTAAAGAAAACTAATTCGAGAATGCTAGTTTTTTTGTGCTTTTGTCCACGACCCTATGTAACAGATGTAGGCCCTTAAATTTCAAATAGTCCGCAAGTTTGATTGTCAATTTGTATATTGTGGAACTCTGGGTGCTATTTGTAGGGCACGGAACAACATAGACCCAATTTTCAGCTCGCCAACCCAAGAACCCACGATCCAAAAATTAAATTAGTCCACAAGTCTGATTGTCAATTTGTATATCGCGGAACTCTCAATTCTATTTGTAGGGCACGAAACAACAGAAGACCAACTTTCAGCCCACCAGCTTAAGAATCCAGAATGAGGGTTCTGTGCATGCTCTATATATCTACTTAATCAAATTATATATTTGGTTTGATAAATTTCAATTTCTTGTGTCCGGGACCTCTTGTTTTAAAGAAAACTAATTCGGGAATGCTAGTTTTTTTGTACTTTTGTCCACGAACCTATGTAACAGACGTAGGCCCTTAAATTTCAAATATTCCACAAGTCACATTGTCAATTTGTATGTCCCGGAACTCTGGGTGCTATTTGTAGGGCATGAAACAACAACAACCCAATTTTCAGCCTGAGAACCCGCGATCCAACTATTTTTTGGTGTTTTTGTCCACGAACGTATGTAGAAAACTACTTCGGAAATGCTAAATTTTTTGTGTCCACGAACCTTTTAAATGTTAATTTTTTTCGATAAATTTCGAGAAAAAACTAATTCAAGAATACTATATTCTACATGGAAACCACATGTACTTCAACTTCCTACCCACGTGTCTGTACTCAGTCGCATTTATTCCCATTCAAACCTAGCAGGGACTACGTTGCCATGCAACATTTGTTAATAAGAAGAATATAAAAACTTTTTAAAATTATATCGGCATTCTCATTCGCGACAAGTTAGGAAGTATGCTAATATATATTATATTATATGATAGTGTGTAATAAAGCTTATGGTCGTTGGTCGTTGACATAATGGAGGAGGAGTCCAATTTTTCAAGATAGTCCATTTCCCACTGTCCACCAGTTTTTTTCCCTGATTTACTATTAAGTATCCAATTCAACCACACTTGCGACGGGTCAGACTTGCATATGGTATGAATCAAAGCGGATGTATATAACCCAATTGCACTTCCACATTTTTTTGGTTTAATATCTAGAGGAATGGTTCTTCGTGACATGATTGTGGTGAGAAAACTTCCATCTGGACGACACTAGGACTAGCGACTAGTTGTGACCATATGTCGTATTGCGTGGTCTTTTTAACACCAGAGCCTTCATCTATTCCACCATAAATCTCTCTCTCGCCTGTCTAATTGTATCTTGATATATTCTTTGCTCTAAAATCTGTGTAATTGGTTTCACGCAAGGGTTTCGGAAGCCACCGAGATACCAACACGAATCCATGGCATCCTCAAGGTGAGTGTCGTGCTTTCATGGCTTTTTTTTATGAATTTATCTTCGAAGTGATCTCCAATAAGTGACCCTTCTTGAATTCGATGGTTTTTTCCTTTTGGGTTTTTATCTAAAGTTGTTACACTTGATCTTGGGTAGTTTGTTACACAGAATTGGACTCAACTTAATCCAATGAGTTGAAGTCAATATGTTTATCATAATCTATTCATGTATTACAACAATAACAAGTTAGCTAAGAAATTAGACTAGTTTAGGGTTAGTAGAAGTTAGCAAAAGATTCAAAGAAGAGAGTTTGAGTGTTTAATCAATCCTTCAATAAGAGAGAGACTAGAACTAGCGCCTTCTAGGGCCTATGGAGTCAAGTGCACGGTTTCTTCTAAGGCCGCAAATGAATTTTGATGGTGCACAAAAGTCCAAGAGGAATGCATAGGAGACGTAATAACTTAAGTCCCCCTATGCATTTTCCTCAAGAAAAACAAAATACTAGGGTGTAGGCAATTCTAGGCCCTATCACCTTACTCTCCTTAGGATTCTTATAGGATAAGAACTTAGGAAAAAATAACTAGGTCAAAACCTTAGAGTGCTAGGAAACTAGGGCTCTAGGGTTTCACTAGTTACTAGATCAATTCAATGAAAAGCTTGGCAAATAGAATAAAATCCCAATGACCGAACAAAGGTAGGGGGGAAATGAGAGGAATAAAGATGGAAAGTGGGGAGTATGAAGGGAATGGATGACGACCTTTCATAGACCCACCCAGTGGCAACCCATCCTAAAGGGAGATCAACTTACTAGGGCATCATGTCACCCTTATAGGTATGAACAAGTTAAAGAGCATAATTTCCAAGGAAACGTTATGAAATGAAGGAGAATCTATTGCAACATATTTAAGTGCTTCAAGAATCAGAGTGACACATACCATGATACCCAGACTCATTACCTCATGAAGCAAGACTTACTGCTACTTTAGGATCAGGATGGTGGGATGGATACTGCTGCTGCTGATAAATGGGTTGCACTGAAGAAAAGAGGGGCCCTCCGGGGCCATTCTCAAGTCATTTGACTCTCGACACTTCATGTCTAGGACATGTGGGCCTCGAGACACGATCTCCTTAGTTATCCCTAGGGTAAGGGATAACAGGTACCACTCCCAGCATGTAGGTCTACTAAGGAGAGCCTCCTGCTCTCTCAAGAATGATCCAAGTGATTCTCTGTTCCTCCTAGAGTTGTAGATGGGCTTCCCCTACAATTTGTACAGGCGGTCCTCATTGATGCCTATCATCACAGGTGGTCCTGGAACCTGACCTCTCACAGAGCGAATATGCACACCACAACCACGAAAGCTGACACCGTAGCCTTGATACTCCAAAGTCGAGATTAAGAGTACACTAATTCTCATACTTGGTACATAAAGTACCTGACACCCTTAGAGTCCTGCCTGACTCTATCTAGAGTGACATCGTCCCTTCTCCTCAAACTGCCACCATGATGGAGTGCACACCACATCTTACATAGCCCATGTCTCAAGCTAAGAACTCCTGGAATGTATCTCTCTCCTCAGCCATGTGACAAGTGGCACCACTATCTAGGTACCACACCTCTCTAGATATGTCCTTTGAATCGAGAAAGAGAGTGTACTCCTCTTTGAACATCCTGGAGAACTGGCAAGTTGTAGCAGCCAACTGCTGCTCCTCCTCCTCTTCGTCCTGGTCCTCCTCCTCTACTGAAGAAACCACCTGTTGCTTCTTTCCCTTTGTCCCCTTACCCCTCTTGGCTTGAGGACACTGGCTGGCATAGTGGCCAAGCTCATCACATACATAACGCTTTATGTGAGAGAGATCCTTCTTTGGCTTGTTGCTACCTCTAGCTCCTCCTCTTGGAACTGAGGCCTTCTTGCCTTTCGTCCCCTTCTTGGAGGTGAGGGTGAGATTCTCGTCATCCTCATCTTCATCCATGTCCTTTCCTCTACGTATCTCCTCTTGGAAACAATCATCCCACAACCTGTCCCAACTTGGAAGGTTCTCTCTGGCCACTATCCCTGCAATGAAAGGGTCCCACTCCTTTGGAAAGCCCTTCAAGGCTAATCTAACTCTCTCAGTTGGAGAGAGTTTGAATGCTACTGCTATGAGCTCATCTATCACTTGCTTAACCTTGGTGAGGTAGGCTGCTACACCCTCACCCTTGAACATCCTCATATGTTGAAGCCTTTCTTTGAGAGCCATGATCCTGCTCTCATGCTTTTCTTCGAACATGCTCTTGAGGATAGTCCACATCTCATGAGCCATGTTCTTCTCAGCAATGTGGTGGATGAGATGATCCTTCACCCCATCCAACAACAATCTCTAGACCTTGATTTCAAGAGCATCATGAACATCCCTCTCCTTAGGATCTATGGGTACTATGGCTGCCTTCTGTACAATGCTCCATACTTTGTTGTCCTATAGAGCATTCTTCATACAATACTTCCATTGAATGAAGTTGGAGTCTATCCTCATACCTCAAGATTGAAGCCATCTTGCTTCAACAATGCAACCTCCTTGGAATTCCTTTCTGAAGTCACCTGGCCCTCAAATCAACACTTCAGAACTACCCCTGAGACAAATCTGACTACTCTTGGGCAACTGGACCATACGACCCTCTAGATCAAACCTCCTCTGAATCTATCTGTACCCTAGCTGATTCGTACGACTCCCTCTCAGGCTGAGCAAATGAGCCCTACTCCTGTACGGATCTCCAACAATGCATTTGCTGAAAATCTAATCTTCAACAATGCATTTGCTGACAATTAGTAGAAAATGATGGTTTTGCAACAATGGGGATTCTTTGAAACCAATTTGCACTTATAAAAACTGCCCTCCCCCTTTCTATTTTCCCACTCTTTTATTCCCTGTAGTTTCTCTTCCTAGTTACTTAATCATTTTTTTTCCGAAAATGCCTTGCTGCATGGCTTGGCGGATTCACGTGTTTCCAATGAGCGCTTCCCCTTTCTTTAAATTGGCCCTCTATTGTTTTGTGTCCTACAAGTAGCACCCAGAGTTCTGGGATATACAAATTGACAGGCGAACTTGCACGCAGGCTGGCTCAACATTGCACTTCTATTTTTCTGTGACCTCTAAACAACATTCGGAGCTCCGCGATATACAAATTGACACACAAGCTCCAAGGCTAGCGGACTCAAGATTTCCTTTATTTACAGATGGAAAAGTGCTAAAATGAGCCATACCACATTTGCACCACAGAAGCTATATTAAAGGGCAACACATTTCCTCTATAGTTTTGTGTCCTACAAGCAACACCCACAATTCCGCACTATACAAATTGATAGCCGGACTTGCGGACTGGCTGGCTAAAAATATGCCTCGGAGTTCCGCAATATACAAATTGACAGATGAAGCATACAACCAAGAACCAAGTAAACTCAGGGATCGTATTCTTGGTCGTTGTTTTTTGTGCCCGCCAACTTCGCACTTCTTTCCAACTATATATCTTGGAAGGAAAATGGGATATATGTTACAGATGTGAATATATTGGTCCTTCTTTTCTGTCTTTTATACTTGTCTAAATATCTGTTTCTCTTTTCCCTTAACTTTATCTTTCTTGTCACTTATTCGTTTTTTCTAAAATGTATGGTTGCGCGAGTGGGCGGACTTGCGGGTTCACGCTTGCACTCGTGCTCTTATATCACAATACCGACCGACCACTTCCCCATTCCATACCCAAAGACTTCTCCGACTACGAATTCTCGGTAGGTGGGCTTTAGATTGGACTTCTGTTGTTCCGTGGCCTACGAACAATACCGTCACTTCTGCGATATACAAATTTACAACCAGGCTCAGATCATACCCTCTTTCGTATTACGATCCACCTATCATGCCCTCTTCCGTGGTATACATTTTGCACTGAAAAATTTCGAGAAATACAATTTAACCGTCGGGTACTCACGTCTTCTGTGGAACTATTGTCAACCCATTTTGAAGCCCGTCTGTCCACTTTCCAGACTTCGCCATTTCTTCGAATTTATCTGGCGGATCATCGGTTTGGTGGGTTCAAGAAATATTTAATTCCTAGTCGTTGTTTCCTGTGCCCGCGCCCCTTTGCAATTAGCAATTACCAATTATATATAAGATCTTATTTCTAGGCATGCAATTAGCAAGCGCTAATTTCAAACATCATGGAATTTCATTTGTGCGTCGTTGGGTTGGTCGGTTCACAAAAACTTCAATCCTCACTTCTGAGAACGAATCTGCCCGACCGTTTCCCTATTCCATAATTAGCCACTATCCCAGAATTCCACAAATATACAAACCAGTCTTTGAACTACTCCATCATGATCTCTTCCGTTTTACACATTTTGCACTCAAAAATTCTGATACATAAAATTTGACCGGGGAACACTTGCCTCTCCTCAATATCCCCGTAACCCTTTTTTGAATCCCGTCCTACCGCTTTTCAGACCTTGCCATTCTTTCCTTTCTCTCCCCCGTCTCTGTGATCTTCGCACTTGTCTATAATAAAAGAAAAAAATTTGTTTATATATATATATATATATATACATATCTTGTTTCTAAATATGCAATTACTGACATTTACTTCTAACAACTCATCATGCAGGAACCGTATAGATTGACATTGATGGGCAAAAGGCTCGAGGAGATATCCTATTAATGCACATTAAACCAAGATTTGCGGGGGGTTATATTATCCCTTCCGAGTGTTGATTTCAAAATCATGAAATATTGTTCACACGTCGTCACCTTGGCACATTCACGAAACCTCCAATCCTTAATTGCTCTTCGTCGTACCCGCCACCTTCACATTTCTAAATATGCAATAAGTAAGCTTTACTGCTAACAGTTCATCATGCACCACCCATACAGATTGTCATTAATCAGCGAAAGGCTCGAGGAGCTTTCCCATTCATAAGCATTTAACCAAGATTTAGCGGAGAGTTACATTATCGGCTCTAACTATTCATTTCAACCATCATCTGGAGCAAATCAACGTTCTCATAAACCTATGGCATCAACTCGACAACAATTCTGTGGAGATACAATGAACATCTTCAGCACGAGGACCAGAACTTCTAGTGGTCCAGGGCATATTCTTATCAATCAACCTCTGCCGCAAAGAACCAAGTAATTTAGACCTCTGGGATTGCTCATGCAGGCTGTGTCCCTGAGGTTTTTGACTTTAAGGACCTGGTCTCTTGGTGCACCAATAAATTTATTTTAGACAAAATAATTATTCTAGTGTGGGACCGCTCTTCTGTTTCTTTGTCACCTCAGGTCTTCCGCCAGATACTAAGATTGTCAGAGCCAACATTGACGTTCAGAGGAGAAGATTGCAAACAATTCCTAGAAAAGCATAATAACGGGTTGAACCTCTTGCCCCATTTATTGGAAAACCCACTTCTAGTTCCTGAAGATATTACAAGCTTGCAGGTTAGTTCATTTAGAAATCCATTTCGCGAAATTGCCTGGCTGTTTACAAGAATAACAGGACATGAGTCCACAACAACTGTTTCACGGATGACTCTTTATATTTTGTATTTCACAGTCAACGAACAAGCCATTTTTTATTGGGGCAAGTTAATTTCCCATGAAATTTGTTCCCAATTGTCAAGCTTCAAAAGGGAAAAGAAATTTAATATGCCATCCTACTTTGTTTTTGTGATAGCGCATTCCTGTTGGTTTCCACAATTGTCTCTGTCCAACAATGTCAACTGGGAATTTGACCCAGTAACATTCTGGTACCAAGCCTTGTGAAAGCATAAGGCTTCCCACTGTTTTTATGAGGTTTTTGATGGCTTCGTGTCTGTTTTCAAAGTTTTTTTGTTAGGAGAAGATGCTCCCCACATATCTGAACAGGCAACCAGTTTTTTGGACAGGAAGGGGACACTCAAACATTTGGATAATTACACTGTCATAATAATTTTTGGCTCCATGAAAAAACCTGCTCTCCTTCCATGTCACATTACAGGCAAAATGTTTGTTGCAGAAGTAGCACGACAATACAACTACTGGTTGCATCTGTTGCAAAAGAAGAAAAAAAACAGTTCATTCCTCTGCCTTGGAAAGTAGGGGAATTCGTGTTGAAAAATGTCAACAAAATTGACGAATTCACAACGCATTCTAACATCTCCAACCTGAGATATGATGAATCATAAGAGGGTTCGACCCCTATAATATTTTTCGACAACATTTACAAACACTTGGCCTCAACGATTGTTTTTTCAAAAAACACCTGCCCAAAAACCGAGAAAGTGGCAGCAATGCTCCTGCCTTTGATGCTGACGACCTAGACACAGTGCAAAGCTACACTAAATTATACACACAACAGGGGAAAGGCCTGGTGAAAAGAGTGTTCAATCAAAAAATAACACTCCAAAAAGTGTGACATCCCGGAGCATCGCTCCAACGGCCCACCACAGTAACAAAGAAACTCACAGTTTTTCAAATGGAGGAGGAGATAACGACCCTCCTCACTCTAAAATTGATAGTTCTCACAAGCTTCCAGTAGAGAAGAAGAGAAAAAAAATGTGGGGCAGGTGGAAGAGTCAGAAATTCAGAGTGAGAACATGGAACTTGACACTGATCTGGATAGCATGCTCCGCTACCTTGATCAGCCCGAAGAAGCCATCTGGACATATCCGTTACCGAAAATTTTGACGAAGATGAATCCTTCGTGTTCCAGAGCACTGTTTTTAATAGCCAGTCCAAAAAATTGATAATTGAGAAAAAAGATGTAAAAAATAAGAAAGGAAAATCTCGTTCAGAGCTTGACCTTGCCAACATGCGGCCGTCCCAAATTTGTCAACTTTACAACGCGATCGGAGAAGCACTTCATGATTCCATTGGAGGCATCGAGGCCAAGAATGTCGGACTGAAGGACCGGGTCAAGAAATTGGAAGAGGCTTTGATTCCTATGCCATTGCTTGACAATCCTTTGGCAATAGCCATGCCTGCCACCCTTGCAACCAACGTAAAGCCATCCTCCACACTGCTCGCATCCTGTAGAGGTTATGTGGAGAATAATATCAAGAAAAGAATGGAACTGGTTACCGAGGCGTGGAAAACATCACAAACCATCACTTCCCTTGGAACTAGGGCACATAGTTTGCTCGAACATTTGCAGGTGGAGTTAAAAGATGAAGAAGATTTCTTTTTAAAAACGGTTCTTCCTTTTGGCACTATTGTTAACAATATGATATAAACAAAAAGAAGAGAACAAGATCTTCCATCCAAAAATAGGATCGGTCAATTGAATGCATGTTGGAAAGAAAAAGTGAAGAACCTGCATCTCATTGTTCAATCATGTGAACAAGCCATATCGAAGAAAGATAAATTATTCACAAGGCTGTCAAGAATAAACTTAGCCAGAAAAACCAACAACTTCCAAGACCCCGACTTAATTGCAAACTCCTTGCCCTTAACTAGGTAAGAGTTCGGTAAACAGATTGTTATGTTTATGGCCTTGTCTCTGGAAAAGTATTACAACATCCTTCAATTTGATCAAGCTCACGTCGACGACTGGCTAGTCAAATATTCAATACAGAACGAGGAAATTCATCAAGCTCTGTGTAATCTTTCTATCGACTTCTGGGAATTAGAAAATGATATTTTCAACATAAAAATCCGGAATGAGATCAATGTCGCCCCAATGAGAACCTACATTGAAGAATGGCTCAAAAGGGAATTGAAGCAGGTTGTCGATGAAAGGCAACAGGAAGTTGCTAGGATTCCAGTAGCCGTCAATGACATCATTGAAACCGCAGTCGTTGACGACATCAATGAAACTGTAGCCACAAGCACATAGCCAAAGGGCTCATATGTACCCTCACTGTAAGTCTACTGATCACATCCTGCTTTGTTTATCAACCCAGTTATTCCACTTTTTAAAATAGAGATGTGTAGGCAAACACTTATACCTTTCAATTTATTTTTTTTGCAAGTATTGCACTCTATCTTCTTTCTACAGTCCTGTTTCTTGTACATATTTGTCTAATGGTCCGCAGGAGCCCCAATCCTAGTTTACATGAAAAACACATTGACACTTCGATTTATATGTAATGGACTTTAATTTTTTTGTATATTTCAAAATTTCCAGTAGTATGTAACAAACTTTTATTTTTTGACATATTTCAAATAAAATTGTTTTCTTATCTCCTTTTAAATTTATGTCTTTATACATTTTTATCTTTCACCAGTCTGTATGACAAATGCATTTAAATTTTTATATGTAACAAACTTTTATTTTTTTATATATTTCAAAATAAATGGTGCTCTACATGCCAAGCGTCATTTACTTATGCCCCATGTTCTGTGATATACATGTTGCACTCAACATTTCCATGATATACATTTCAAAATCTCCAGTAGTATGTAACAAACTTTTATTTTTTTACATATTTCAAATAAAATTGTTTTCTTATCTCCTTTTAAATTTATGTCTTCATACATTTTTATCTTTCACCAGTCTATATGGCAAATGCATTTAAATTTCCAATTTTTTTCTACCACTATGAACAAATTTGTAGTTTGTTATATACTTTCAATAAATACATGGTGCTCTATATTCCAAGCGTTATTTACTTATGCCCCATGTTCCGTGATATACATGTTGCACACAACATTTCCGTGATATACATTTTGCTCCGAACACTTCCGTAATTTACAATTCAACCCCATTTTCCACAATTTGATTTCTAACCTCGTTGGCAGGGATTGTGTTGCCACACAACCTTGTTCACAATAATGTCGTAGTTCTTTTCATAATAATACACCTTTGCTCGATGGGGTGAGAGTCGAATCAAGTTTAGATAGAGATAGGGCATCAAGTTCAGATAGAGATAAGGCATCATATGATCCCAATGTTAATATGATACAATATTATGAAATTTAAATTTTCTTCTAAATTTAGCATTGCCTCTCTTATTGGTTTATCCATCTATATAGACCATGGTACCTTTAATTCGCTCACTATAAGCACACACGTGGCAAATACATGTGGTCTATGAAACACTTATTATCCCCTAGATTTGTTGATACAAATACAAGGTGAAGGGCGATCTTACATCGAAATTCAACCATTATTGTTTGGTGGTTTGTCTAAGTGTGTTCCATGTCACTTAGATTCATGGTACATCAACCACAACTTTCACAATTGGTGCTTATGGACATTATCTTGCTTCCTAGATCCACCTTTCCTTCTGGGATACTCACAATCACACTGCCCCTTCTTATTAAACTTAAAAAAAAACATATTTCTATTGTCTTCATGTATAACTAAGATGGTGGGATCTTATCACATCCTTATGCATGTGGTTGTGCATCTTGACCATGAAAAAATGGTGAAGGCTAATAATAATTTTCCAACTCTTACCCCTTTCGTTGGTTTTTTATTTTAGCTTGTTATAGAGGTCATAATGACCTTGGGCTTGGTCTTTAACATGTTTGGCTTTTCTCACAACCTTTGCTAAAGTCTTGGGCTTTATCATGTGAATATGGATCATATCTACACAATTTTGTTTACTTATGAAATGACTCACCTTCAACTTCTTGTTGATTGACAGGGGCATACTTCGATTTGTTTCATATATTTTTCATTAGTCTTTAGTCCATGTCAAATGTTATAAAACCTATAAATCTTTTACTCATGTTAATGTTCGCACAAGTACTATTGTTTGAAGTAGTTTTTGAATTTGCTTCAAGAGAAATCCTTCTCTGAGGTATCGTTTAATTTACTTTCGTTCTCCCACCATAGGGTCACCTTTCTTATGAGGGTGGGGGTGGGGGGTAATATTAGAGAAAACATAATACTTATGGGGGTGGGGGTGGGGGGTAATATTAGATAAAACATAATAATTTACTTTAGTTCTCCCACCATAGGGTCACTTTTCTTACTAGGTTGTAAATGGAAACCGACATCTTAATGTTGCTCAAAAAATCATTAATCTCAAGATACCTATGCATCCCAAAAATCCGTGCCTCAACCTCTTCACTAACCTTAGTTTCCTTCCCATCAAAGACACACACTTTACCTTTCACAACTCCTACATGGATTTTGTCTTCCTTTTGTCCCTTCTTCTCATTGAATACGTGTCTTTGTTAGAGTGGGAGGAGGTCATCCTTTCCATGGAAGAGGACTTCCTTATTGACGATTTAAAGGAAGAATATATACTTCTTCTTCTTGGTCTTCTACTTGAAGCTTCTTATTTCTCCCCTTGAATCCATGACTCAACCTATGATCACATGATATTCCTATATCTCTTTCCTTGTTCTTATATATCTCTAAATTCAAAGAGAATCTAAAATATCTGGTCATTTAGTTAATGTTACTCCTCTGAAACTTGGAGCACTTGATTATTGTCTACCTTGTTGTTGTAGATTTTATCATGCAAGTTCCTCATCATGCTAGTTAATTCCTCATGCAGAATTAGCTTTGGCTACTTGTGCTCTTCAGTGTTGGGGATATAAGGAAGGCCTTATTTGTTTATGGATTGGGCCCATGTATTTGGTTTCCTCATTCATGAAGTTACAAGAGGTAGATGTGTAAGTGGTCAAACTAGTCAAAATGACCTCGAAGGATTCAATCCACAATAATTTATATAAAATACAAAAGTTTTTTAAAATAAATGACTACAAGGTTGCATTTTCCTTGTAATAAGTTTTCCAACAAGCTAAATTTTTTAGAAAACAGATGCTTTTCCAATATTTTACACCCTTCAAAAGTTGGCAGCTTTGTTATTTTTTCCCTTCAATGTGCAAAAGTTGGTGTGATAGTGAGTCATTTGAATTTAGAAATTCAATTTGCAACAATTTTGAACAGGGCTTCTTAACTATATTTTCCTCTCGAAATGGCTTCCCATTGTCAATCCCATGCTCAGATGAACATTTGGATAATCTTTCATGGCCTCTAAAAGTTTACCACTCAGTTCTTTTGGATCTGCTCGCTCTAAAAGCCTCCAAGAAATATCCAAGTGCTCACTTGGACTACATACAACTCTTAGTTTGTGGTACCTAAAACAAAACTTGAGATGGTTGTGGAAAGGCTACGGTGTGTTGTTCTCAATGGTGCCACTTAGAAAATATAAAGACAATTCTCGAAGGAAAGTTGTAGTTCTCATTCGCTACATAGATGCTCAAGAAGCATAAAACTCAAGCACAACTCAATCTTAGTTGTGGATGTATCTTATGTTCTACCACTAGTGTCTCTTACTGTCACTATTTTATGCATAATTTATCATAACAAGGTCAAAATGCAAACACACTCCTACACACAGTGTCAAACACCTTTGTTGTATAATTGCACCAAAGTTATAAGTCCTCTATGTTGGTTGCAACTACATTGAATATCAATACCAATGCCTATTATGACATAATTCCCTTGCATATACTCCTTTCCATTCTTCCTCCACCAAGGTGGTCAAATAAATAGTGTGCAAAACCATCGATGAAGTATTTAAGGGCATGCTCTCCAAGTATGCCATCAATTATTA